>JAHWFP010230727.1:0-24612 GCA_023313725.1 Lithobius niger
GTCCAAAAGGCAACGTAAATAGGTTTGCATCCGTATTTATTTAACAAATCTCGAGCACACTGGCTTTCCATCCGGTTTAATTGCATTGATGTAACAAAATGAAAGCAAGTGTAATTGTTTTTACGCTGAAGATGGCATTGCAAACTCATGAATTACCTGTCAAAATATAAGTTGCAATGTTATTTACCATCATGCGACTGGCGTTCTTTCACCGCTTCAGCTCCTTGCACACTTTCCTATAGAGCAGTGACACAACGTAGTATTATTGTGTACAACTCTATGGTGGAGTCAGTAACTGGGTTAGCTGCAAGGAGCACTGGAGGGCAAAAAGAAGGTCGTCTTACTGAAGGCAATGCTATTAGACTGGATTTCTTAAGGCTATAACGCGCGATTTTTGTTGTTGGAGAAAACAACGTTCTTTTAAGCCTAAGTAACCCGCTCTCAAAGGACAGTCTTGACTAGAAGTGCCGTTGTTTTCCGTTACATTTTAATCTAGTGCACCTTGTAGCTATTACCTCCAAATGGTGTCTTGTAGCCAATATGACGTCACTTGACGCTGCTCTATAATCCAAACTGAGTAATAATACTCATGGTCGTTGAGTGTTACGAGCTTCCATTTACGAATTCAGTTCTGTAGCAATCCTATTTGGCACCGGTTCGATAAGTTGTTCAATAAGGGTTGTTCGAAGGATATGTTTCCTGACATCAGTATCTTCAAGTTTCCAGAGTTGCTTCTCTGATTTTTTACTGTAATTCTCATTTGACATTATGAAAGTCTACAAGGAAGGCGGCCATAATGTTGAAAAGCACCATTCCTGGGTGCCATGGTAAATTTGAAAAGCAGAGCACAACATTCGCTATTACGACACGGAATTCCATCGCCAGAGGCGCAACTAAAATGACACGAGAGCAATTAATTTTGAGAGCATCTAAAGCCTGTTCCTGGGCAACATGAGGTCTAAGCTTCTTAAAAGTGCACTTTCACCAGAAAACGAAATGATTATAAATCACATTAAGGACAATCAAAATGTTGCTTCGGTGCGCAAAATAAATAAAATAAACAAAATAGAATATAAATAGAATAGAATAATGAGTAAATGTTTTCAATTGTTTTTGAAGCATACAGCAGCTTCATCGGAGGGAGTGCAGTGTGAATTAAAGACTAATTCTGTGAGAACATAAGATACAGTAACCTTAGAATGAAAGAAAGGCAAATTCACCGACTGGTAGTCGTGCCCTTGACTTTAACCGCTGCACTAGCGGGGCAGACCGGACGGCTACGGCTCCATCCTTCTCAGTGGTTGAGCAACATTCTCGTAAACATGCAGATAAACAGAAAAGAAAAACAAATAAAAGTATAATTTGGTTTTTATCATACAATCTGCACATACACCAATCAATAATGACGAACTACCACGGGTAGGTTACAACACGTTAAGTATGGTAGTACAGTAGCATAAGTACACGGTTCTTTCAGATTTATTTACACAACGGTGATATTATAATGCAATTACGGTGCAAAATTACAAAATTTCACGTGTATCTAAAAAAACAAAACAAATTCAAGCTATACAAAAACACCAAGCAAAATGCAATTTACGTAAGGACTTCCCAAAAAGGAAACAAAGACAGGTCCACTCAAAGAAAAACCCTCTTACAAACTATTAATGCATTCCTCGAAGGACGAGGTGGCGTACAGATGGTTATGCAATGCTCTAGGTAGCAACTAAACGATATGAAGCATGGATCTACGCCAATAGAGGGAGTGAAGAGCACGATCTAGCCACTCATAGTTAAGCCACTATTAACACTGGCGATAGCCAGTGTTAGTAAGGGTCAGCCTAGGGTCTCTGTGTTAAACTCTTAACTTTGAGAGCTTATAACTCCGTCAAAAGTGAACATTTTAAAACCAAATTTGGAATCCAGCCTCGACTAGTCAAGGCCTCTCTACATTCCAAAAATTGTGAAATTCGGTCCAGCCAAATCCGAGATCCAGAGAGGGACCAAATAGACAACTTCTTGTTCTGCTTCTTCTTGTTGTTGTTGTTCTGGGGATACTTTCGTCTGTCCTCTCTACAGGTCAAACCATTTGTCCTATGAAGCTGGTTCTTAGCTCATTTTACAGGTATTGCTCTGTAGATGTGCCTTTTCCATAAGGCATTTTCTAATTGGTCAAGTGGTTCAGGGATTATGGAGCTGTAAACGACCAGATTGATTGTTTTACGTTGTTTTAAACATTGTTGTTATGCAACAATGCCAATTAGCAAACGCCAGCTGCAAGACTGAAGATTAAAGGATTTGTTTCTATTATTAACTGGCGATAGCCAGTGTTAGTAAGAGTCAGCCTAGGGTCTCTGTGTTAAACTTTCAATTTGGACCGTCAACTGCACTGTTTTATAGTTTAGCTGCAATTCTAAAAGTAACACGAATTAATAAACAAAAACGGAACGTTAAATGTTTAGAGTAAGGGTCTAATAGTCAAAACCTAGAAGGAACACGGACAAGGTTTGACAGTAAGGGTCTAAGTGTAAAATTTTGTAAGAGGCTGGTAAGCATTAGACCCTTACTACCCGGTGGTCAGAAATAAATACATTTTTACGAAAAACTGGAAATCCTCCTACAATGACCCATGTGATGATCCAGTGGTAGTATGGTATACGTTTGCTGCTTTGCTTTATGTTGAAAATTATTTTTCGATTCTAGTAACATGGCAGGGTATTCGCAGAGAGCATTACTGGTTATCCTCTACCGTAAATCTACGAAATATAATAAAAAAAATTCTAAAGCATCAAAAGACACAAAATGCCAAACTTCACAAGAAAATTATGTTCTTAAAGTTCCATAACAATATTCTAAGAACAAAGAAAACCTGCTACAACCGTTCATACACACGTTTTGTCCGAATAGACTAGAACTAATCTAACCACCGGGTAGTAAGGGTATAATGCTTACCAGCCTCTTACAAAATTTTACACTTAGACCCTTACTGTCAAACCTTGTCCGTGTTCCTTCTAGGTTTTGACTATTAGACCCTTACTCTAAACATTTAACGTTCCGTTTTTGTTTATTAATGTATCTTAACAGCCACAAAGTTGAGAACAAAGCAATCCCAGCTGGAAAAAAATGCAGTACAGAGATTTAAAAAACACAGTCTAGTTCAATTCCTAGTCCTATTCAATGCATCTGAATAAGCGCAAAGCTGAGCCCATGGTGATCCAACGTGAAAAGATGGTAGCTTAAGCCTTATAAAGATAAGGACAAGGTAATCATATCTGTACGAAACTGCAGCAAATTCAAACTCAGTGTAACTTACTTTTCATCAACAATGATGTTGTTTTAGTTGCCATCATCTTCCCACAACTTCTCGCCTCCTTTTCCCTTCCACAACTATTGATCCTCACGTTCCTAGTCTTCCCTCTGTTTCCCTCCAGCTTAAATTGGCCTATTTGGCCAACAGAATATCAGCCTCAAACCTTGTTTCCTTTGCAGCTAAGACCAATGCCTTTTGGCCACATATCATTTAGGGTTCTTTTGTTTTTCTTTGTTTCGTTTTCTGTCTTTGTTCTAGAGAAAGCGTTTAGTAACTAGCACTGACATTGCAGTTGGTCTTAGTTGAACGAATCAGCTAAGTTTGACTCACTGTTCTTATCGTAATTCCAGTCCCGATTTTCGTAGCCAAGTCCCATTCTTGTTATCAGTTTTAGAGGAACGAATGTCGAAGCATTTAAAGCTGCCACTAAGATTCAATAAAAAAGAGCTACAACAATCGTGAGTGGAATTGTTTTTATGCAGGATGGGGTTGGGAAAACCGCATCCTTTGTCCTCACATACAATTAACCACCCACAATAAATTTTCACCCGGTTACATCCCAGGATTTTAAATTTAAAATGACATAAGCATAAAATGCCCTTGACGATTTATAGGATTGCAGTATTGGTTAAATTTTATGAATCGTCTTCAACCGTTAATTGAAAGACCTGCCAATTATACGTCCTGATTTCAGTTTATGTGTAAAACTTTTTAGTTGTACATTAATTTCTGATTAATTTCCCCCTGAATAATGATTAATATTAAAGTCAGATTAGAAAGTTAATTCCCCCAACACCCATTGACCTATTTTACTGATTTTCGAACTTAAATTTACAAGTGAATCAGTATCGCACGTGTAAAAATTTCATTTCATTGGACAACGAGTTCAAAATTTACCGTTGATGAACAGGCCGAAGCACAGAATGAGAGTAGTGCCGTTGTACGCTTTCGTACCGTGCTGCACTAAACAGCAGTAGCTGTAGTCCTTTCCATCGTTTTCCATTGTTACAATGAAGAGAATTCTATCAAAGAGTAGGAGCCGTCTTACCACGAATTGACCTTTCTTGCTCACCCATCTTTCAAACAGTCTTTTTTTTTTTTGCTTAATGCACTGTAACAAGCATAACTGGTATTATTTTTGTACGATCGTTTCCGATTTTTCTAGTAATGTTTACAATTTAGTGACAAACACAACAATTTCTTCGATTCATTTTCTTGTCAGTACACACATATCCATTTCACAAAAGAACCCGGCTAAACCGGCTATGGCAACATTGACTTACCAGTAAATTAAACCTCTGTAAAACTTCAAAGTAGCATTAAAAATAAGGCAGGTCAGCTCACCAGGTCAGTTCAGGAGAGGCCTCAAAAGTATTTCCCATTTCCCGTTCTCCAACTTATTAAAGGTTGTTGTGTCTATTGCCATCTAGCCTCATTTACTGCTGTCTACTCTTGCTTGCGAAAGTTAAGCCTCATTCCACACTCCCCCTCCGTTGCAAACAACCAGTCTTCGAGAATGCACTTGGCCAACCGCTGTAGGACTGACGGTCGTAAATTTTTCTTGTGTAATCGTGATGCAGAACTAATTGCCTGGTATATACCTTCTATGACCTGGTACCTTGCTGAAGCGGATTAACCTTTAAGAATTTTGTCGAATTTGACCCTTTGCGCACTGTATATCTGATTGCTATGCATTTTTGTTTTTAATGCAGCCTAGTTTCTAACCTAATTTGTTTTAAATCATCACGTTTATCTTCGGCAATGTTTAGCAAAACATAAAAAACTATAGGTGTATTTTTAAAGAAATGTATAGTTAAAAACTTTAACAGTCAGGTTCGACGCACTAAAACGACTTACCTTGTTAAAATGTTCAGCTGTGCTTTATTGTTTATTGATGGGTCTAACCAGATCATGGTGTCGTGGAAAAAAATTAACGGAACAATTTGTTGCCCTTTCCAACTTGATTTTTGCTGAAGAACAAATTTAGAATTTTTTTCCTTTTGCGCTGCGTTGCAATGCTGCCTTCAACGAATAATCAATGTCGCTACGTGACAGGTGACTATAAACTGGAATTCAATGGAACAACTACTGGGCAGAATCGTGATGATGAAAAAGTAAAAAATAGACATAAATCGCTGGAAATCATACTAAGGAAAATTGGAAATTAAGCCAACAGCGAAAATCATACAGTAGAAATAACGTAGTTCAGTAAGCCACCTTTATGCACTTACGTTTCGTCGGAGTGGCACCTTAGTCGCTATGCAAGTGATCTGGGGGCGAACTGGGTAGCTGGTTCGAATCCGGGTCATGCCACTCCGACGAAACGTAAGTGCATAAAGATGGCTTACTGAACTACGTTATTTCTAGTGTATGATTTTCGCTGTTGGCTTAATTTCCAATTTTCCTATGAAAAAGTAACACATTGGAGCCATGTTACCGTGATCCAGAATTTATTCTTGATGGAAAAAGGATCAGCTCGCCTGCCACTAGATTTGGACAGAAATTTTGCCTGTCACCTTAGGGTTCCTATGCCAGATCAAGGGCAGAGGATGGATTTCAATTTTAGGTACCTAAACTAGTTAACGTCTCGGTCCTAACAAGCTCTCCTGAATGTGCATTGGTTGCATTGTTATTACATTACAACATATGTGTTAATTAGATTGATATAAATAAATAGACATAAATCGCTGGAAATAATACTAAGGAAAATTGGAAATTAAGCCAATTTTCGCTGTTGGCTTAATTTCCAATTTTCCCTTATTAGATTGTGATATCAACGTAAATGATTATTGAAGCAGGTGATTCAGAAGTGAACCGCCGGATCGCTTTCTTTCGCAAGATTCATCTAACAACTTTACGGTGTTGCATACATTTCGGACATTTTAAACGCAGCTTTCAACTAGGTTAAGAAGGGGCAGATGCAGCCTAGAGACCTGGGACCAATGGTCTTACGTGTCTCTTGGACGTGTCTTATGGTATGGTTCCACATACCATAACAGCATATCGCAGCACTGTGCATTCCCATTGATACAAGAGCAGAAGAGCTCTCCGGTCAGTACTTCTTAGTAAAATAAAAACAAGTATTGGCATAATTATTTTATTTCTTTGCGATATAATTCTCTGTGTTGTATCACTACAAATGGACAAAATGCTGACGATGCATTTGCAATAATGACAGTGACTTTCAATTAAATATTCTAACCAATTAAAAAATAATGAATGCCAATGAAATACAAATGCATTTGCCTATTATCAAAAGTCTTCAATACTTTTATTTGAAAAACTAGCTGTGAAGTCCGTCATGAAGACGGGCAACTCTAGGAGCACAACTGCCCCATTAACAGTGAAATGTGTAATTTAAATAATTCCGGTTCTTGAAGATGGGTAATTGCGGTAAGGTTGCTTCGCTCACTCAATCCATGTATCTTGTGATTCATTTCACCATCCTTCATTCATTTCCGTTACCCGGGAGCAGACGATTTCTTTCACGTCCTGTGGCCTGGTTTGTTTTTTTCGCACTGAATCAGACTGCGCATTTTTGGTGTCTTTGTAAGCCCTGTAACCCGGGAACAGACAGATATTTTTTTTGTTTTTCACTCAAGCCCGATTACTTGACTCCATGAAACCAAGTACAATGCATGTTTGTAAAGACATTGTTGGTTGCAACATTATTGTTGCACCATTGCTTCTGCTTCGTTTCCTACGATAAATTCTGTTTCTTTTTCTGCCGGAAAAGATATTGTTGTCTTTATCATTGTTAAAGAATTGTTGAAAGCATATTAGGGCCAGCGCTGGCGAAAGAGTGGCAACTACTGTTTTATGGGTTAAGATGTTGGGCTTCCGCACAATAATAACAGTTAAAAAACAATTTCAACTTGTAACAATGGAGAGAACTGTTTGTAGCTATAATAAAAAGTTGTCATTTTAATACTTATTCTTAGCACTTGCTTTTTGGGACTAAAGCCTAAGCCAGAATTACTATGAGTATCAGAGGAAATTCCACCTCTGTGTACATCTCTTTGTCTAATACTTTTTCATTCTTGCTACTGGGCAAACTTGAAACTAGGTACTTAGTGTGTTTCGTATACATTTTCTTCCTATTCGTTCGTTAGGCAACGAACACCATGACATGTTTTATAATAAACGCTAAACCATAACAAAATCAACTACTGTTACCTAACCCGTCGACCATTTTTGGAAAGAAAGGTAGTTATACTGAATGCTAAAACTACATAATGAAGATAGTACTTTTGTTTTGTTTGTGGGTGTGTTCGCAGCGGGAATCTCGATAATCCTTATTCTATTGTAGTCCGCACTGTAGGGGAATCTCGATAATCCTTATTCTATTGAAGTCCGCACTGTAGGGGAATCTCGATAATCCTTATTCTATTGAAGTCCGCACGGTAGGGGAATCTCGATAATCCTTATTCTATTGAAGTCCGCAGTGTAGGGGAATCTCGATAATCTTTATTCTCTTGAAGTCCATAATGGCAATCTCGGAGACTGGGACGACTGGGCTGTGGACGACTGCTAATGGTTGGTGATTAATTCGTAAGGACCTTCTACAATACACAGTATTCTCATGCAAAAGAAATTCACAACAATGCTCTATAAAACCGGCCATATAAAATACCAGCCGTATAAAAACCGGCCATATAATCATAAAAAGTCCCTGAAGACTCCTGACTGAACTTGTCGCATTGAGATATGTAACGAACGTGTTTTTAAAAATTTATGTGCCAAGTCTCTTACCTGTTCGTTTAATTTCCCTGAAAAAATATCTCTTTTATGATCTCTGATCAGTTTGATATGAGTCAGAAAACTCCGATAATCTCTGCCAATCTACATCATTAAAAACAGGAATTGGGCCTACCTACACTTCTGGGCCTAAGACATCTACGAACATTTGGGCATTGCCAAACGAAAGGTAATGAAAGTACGCTTCTAATATATGTATTTTCATCGCTCTAAAATTAACTTTATGCCCCTACAATTGTGTCGTCCAGATTGGTAATTGCTTCGTATTTGTGCTGCTGAGTAACATGGTTAGACCTTGGTCATGGGTTGATACGGCGGCTAACGTTTGACTTAGTTTCGTGGCAGTCCCCAACTGTATCAACCAAATTCCGCATAACACTACGACTAACTTCTAGGTTAGCCAGACTGGGGCTGACCAGGTTTAACATAAAAGTCATGGTTTCTGGATGCTCACGGCAGCCACCCAGGTGCTATCTACATGTTGTACTAAAAATTGTTGCACTATTGCAAGACCATGGGCAAGTTAAATCAGTCATGGACCATGAAATTCGCGATACCAGTTTGCAATGACATCATGTAACCAATTTGATCGTACTCGTTGTATTTGACTGGAGAAACTATTTTTTGTAATCGTTGGTCGGAAGTTCGCTCACAATTGTTGCCTCGCCTATTTTAAAATACTATGAATGTAACTAAAGCAACTGTCTTCTATAGCCAGTCCCCAACTCTTAAAGACGCAAAATTTTCACTTTATTTAGTCCCACCTTCTCCATTCCGACCATTATGGATTGTGGGTCAGGCCTCAGTTAAGTTAACAGGCGAGTATTCTGGCCAACAATTAAGCCCTGAACCTAACGTCAAACATGACGAGGCCGTTTGCAGCTGAGAATTTGATTGACCTTTACGTTTCAATTAAAGGTCACCATAAATCTAACGTTCCTCCCGAGTGCCATAGACCATTTGTGAAAATTAAAAAGATGCAGGGATCCATTGCCGCCCCAAAAGACAGTATGAAAATCAGTTAATAACTATACAAACGTTAAGAACAAAACAGCAAAAATATGGGCAGCGTGTCAGGGAACCATCTCACACAACTCTGCCAATTTGCTTAACTACCCGACACGTTAAACTTTTTAACAGCAGTTCTTTTTTTGTCCATGGCAGTTACATTTTGTAACCGATTTTCATTCCTTCTTTCTGTTTGTATTGTTCAATGATTCCCTACATCTTTAAAATTCACACCAGAGGTCTCGGACGTTCACGTAAAAAAATTAGGAAATGATAACCCTTAAAAGGACACATCAAGGTCAAATGAAAACTAATGTGCAAAGCAAACGACTCTCTGACGACTCTAGAAGTTCATCTAGGGTCAGTTCGATATGAGACGCTATGTGGAAACTATCGACCCTGGAACATTCATTCTTTTACACCTTGTATATCGATCAGTAAAAGTCATGATGTAATAACTGTAAACCATGTTGGAACAATGTAGATATTTTAAACCTACCAACCGCTCGTCCCCCATTGTTGCCAACTTACTGTATAAACAGGTAAACAGGTCCTTGACATCAAACCAAGTAACTCAACTGAACAGACGTAAGTTACGTAACCGCTGTTAGGTTGGAAATTCACCCATTTTTTTTACTACCAATACTTAGTTAACGCATGTAGTTTATGTTTCCCTGTGGATCAAGTTCACTTGCACTTAAACTGCCAAATGTAAGTGGTGGGAGAGTGTTTGTCACCTAAAACCTACATTAAATCTGAACACGAGATTAAATTGATTCTTGTTTTTTTTTTGCTCAACATCTTGCCCACGTGCATACGTTAGCCTAGCAGTATCACATAATACTTCCCCGCCATGTGTAAACACAAACTATGCGATTTGTTGCTCTGAAAAGTTACTTATTAAAAAAAAGTTTTAAAGTTCAGGGACATTATCCAAAAGCAACTAAAAAAAAAAAAACTAATGCAAAAAACTACGTCAAACAAAGTACGTTATCGTAGTTGGTAATCGACTAGCAATGAATAAATCTGGCAACTAAACAATGCAACTATTTACTCCGGATAGTAATTTAAACGTCTTAAGAAACATAATTTATTTTTATTTTATTTTATTAATATTAGCCCTGGCCAAAAGCCGTACGCCCATCTACAACCTAGGGAGAACAACAACATAAACCAAGTCAGCCCAGTTAAACAAACAAAGAAACATAAACGCGCAAAGAAACATAAATACACAAATAAACAAACCGCACTTTTCCTTCGTATTTCACATCATGTAATAGCAATGAACAATTTACTAACGCCTGATGAGCTGATGTTGTGGAGCGAAAAAATGTTAATAATGGTCCACAATGAAAGCTAAGACAATGGACGTGCACCGTGTAAGTATCATCCCCCGAAATGATCATGAGCAAAAAAGCTGCTAACAATGGGCTTAAACAAAGGTGGGTTTACACAATGGACGAACGCCAGTATGTTTGAGCATCTGATGATTAGATAACCTGATGTTCAGATTGGTAACTGGAATTGCAGTCAGTCAAGTATTATTCCTATTAAGAATTGACATGGCCCCATCAAGCTCATATCTGCCATTTACATTTAGGAGGAAACCGTTCCCAATCAAACTTGCATTTGTCACAAGGTCACATTACGCTTTAATGAAAAGAGAGGTGTGTGATTTTCTGCCGACGTAAATATTACGATCATTAATGGCCCATGTCAAGGAAAACAAGTCGAAAGCATTGTAGTATTCATAAAAAATGCTGGTTTCAGAAAAATATTAAAAAATTTAATTTCTGTTTTACCATTTCTGTCAAGCTTAGTAAAAGAACAAAAACAAATAAACAATAAAAATAGTGTTCCATGACATATCAGTAAAGTAATACTTGCACACTCATACACGTTTCTGCCAACGTAAGAAATATGCTGCATGCCCGAACTTAGTTTTTCACAGCTATTAATTCAACCCTTTAACTACCAACTTTTCAATTGGTTGGACGCACAGAAAACGCTATGTCTTGATGTTAAATGTTGGTCAATCATGTTAAATGTTGCTTAATCAACATGTTTTTGATGAGTGGGTTACGTGGATTAAGAGAGCAGAGCGAGAGCATCGTAATAATACATTAATCTCGTTTTGCTACATGAGTACCAGAATTGTCAAACAATATTACGAGTGAACTGTAAGCAACAACTCGAAATAGGTTACGCTCTAGTACTCAGTACATAGATTTTGCAACACACTAGCTTCAGCTAAACTATATCAACAATGGTGCAAGCGAAGCAAATGAAGTATATAGCTTTATTGATTTACGAACCAAAATTCAAATATAGGGCATAGAATGCATGTGTAAAATAAAAGTCTCCTTTTGCACTGCTTCGCAATGCAAATCACTAAAAGTAAACATATTCTTTTGTTAGCTGAATTTGTAAGGACCATATCGCAGGAGTCCGTGTGAAAGGAACGAGGAGATTTTAAAGCTGTTGCTATGGTGACAGAATTTGGAGTTTACCTCTTCCACTCCAAGCAGGAAGAGATAGCACTTGTTGACATTCTGCCTAATATCAACAAGCCACACAGGGGAATTCAATCCAGTTTCCACATTCCCATGGGAAACTGAGAAAGAAGGATGGTTTTCACATAAAGCAGCAGAATGGGTAGATTGTGATTCAAGACAATTGGAAGTCGCGAACGTTTTCCACTGAGAAAATATTTTTCTAAATGTTTTTTTTTAGAGTGCACGTGATTTCAAGGAAGAATTTTATGTTGCGCCCATAACATAAGCATATCAAAACTGGTGCGTCCTTAATAATATTTCCTATTTACCACGGACCATTTCGTGTTTACCACAGATAATTTAACACATGCGATAGACCATTTTCCATCGACTATTTCTGTTTTCCCATTTACCAAACACCATCAACTAATTCCCATTTACCAAATACCATCGACCGCTTCCCATTTACCAATCTATCACGACATTTCCCATTTACGAAATACCACTGACCATTTTCCTTTTGCTCATTGTTGCTTATTTCCCACAGACCATTTATCATTGCCCATAACCATTTTTCGTTTACCACTGACCATTTCTTATTCCGAATTTACCAAAGACCATTTGTAATTTGTCATAGACAATTTACGTTTTCCCATTTCCCAAATACCATTGACCATTTCCCATTTACCATTCTTATTTCCCATAGACTATATCCCATTGTCTATAATCATTTCCCATTTGCCACCGTTCACCATCAACCACTTTCCATTACCAAACATCAGTGACCATCCCATTAACTAAACTAGCCACATTGTTCGCTTCTCTCACTATGTTGGCATCGGTCCATGTTTCTTTTAGTTTATTCACTCCCCACATCACCACAAAAATTGTTGCACTCCTTATTAGTACGCAAGCTAATTACAGTTGTTGCTCACTATTCGTTCATCAAATTCCTTAGAATGTCTGCAGGTCATATAATTAAAAGTGTTCGTATTTAGTTGAAAAAGTTTGCAATACGGCGGAAAACGCTCAGTTTGCTCACTCAAGCTACGCAGTGATTCAGAAAGGCGTATGTCTGACAATCTTTAAAAACCTATAGGTGTACTTTATTCATGCATTCAACCAGATGAACCAACAGTTTTGAGATATAAGCATCGTTTTGCAACATTTGTCAACGTTTTAGGTGAGCTTCAGTCACTCTGTTAGCATTGATCCATGCTTCATGTGGTTTAGTTGCTCCCCAGAGCAAATACAAAATCAATGCACTAATTATTAAGTTATAAGCTAATGGCAGTTGTTGATTACTAGAATGTCTGCAGTTCATACTTAGTAAAAAAGGTTTGCTTTACGTTACAACGATTTACTACGCTAACCTATGTACTTCATAAACAAGAATAATTGACAACCTTTTAAAACCCTCAAGCCTTCTTTTTTCGTGCATCTAACCAGTTGAAACCAACTAATTTGGGGTCAATACGTTGTACGAGTAAAATATATTAAGTTGCAGCGACGATAATAGGAACATTAGAAGCGTAATTTAATTACCTTTGATTTGGCTGTACTCTCACCATAGCATGGTCTTACTCCCAGAGGAGGAAGTGTACAAACACGCATCATATGTTTTTAATATATTATTTCCCATTTACCAAATTTCATTGACCATTTCCCAGTACCAAATACCATTCATCATCTACCCAATACCAAAGACCACACCAAACACCATTTACCACAGTTCTTTTCATCAGTTTAGTAAAGAGAGGAGTAATTACTCACTTGATAATCGTCAATAATGGTTGCTAGCAAACTGGTTGTCCTTTTTCAAAAAGTTTCAACAATAATCAGTACATCGGTCATTGGTTCTTCGCGCAATTTTCTTGGGACCTTCCTTTTATGTTATTAAATTTGGAAATAAATTTCAGTAGTTTGTTATATTACTACCAGGCATATGCGTTTCTTCCAAGTATTATACCGCGAATTTCGGCTCAAGCCCTAAAACCTTTAAAGTAGAAATTTCATCTTCGAAATCATTTCTTTCATGCAGCAAAGCTCCCTTTCCCAAGGATAAATAAAGAGACAAGCCCACAAATCCCATACCTAATTCTCGTGTAATTTTACAAAATAATTTAAATTAGTGCACGTTAGAAATTGTCATTGTTCTAATTATTGATCCCTCACCCAAGTTCCATGCTCACTCGGACCACGTTGTTGCGAAGGGCTTAAAAAAAGCTCACCATATCATCAAATGCTTCTCCAGAAAGAAAATCGTTGTTTTCCATTCTATACAAAACATTCCTGTGGCCAGTGGTTGCTATGTTACAGCTCGTATGACTCTAGACTTAGTCTTGTCAGCACCGCCTTACTAAATGGTGTTGTCTCAAACAATTCACTTCGCCTTTTCGTTTGCACAAACTAAACCTTAGTAAAGATCAGTCGTGCTGCCAAGAATATCAGCTATTCTCATTTTTTTCTCATTCCCACTTTTCATATTGTTACTTTTTTCGCATACCGGCTTTTCATTTTTGTATCACTATTTCTTCGTGTTCATATATCACACCAGCAGGGCTCCCAGTCCTCCTATATTTCCTATTTTGTTTATAGGATTCCTATAAAGCTCGATAAATCGTGAAATTCTATTATATTTCCAATATTTGTCTATGAACTGAAATATTGCCCTATAGATGTGATGTTTTTCTTTGCTACGCTAGTTATTTGGATGATCATAAAAAAAGTACATCGATCTTTATGTCCCATGGCACTGCAACATGGTATGACAAAGAAACATAACTGTGCATAATTATAGCTTATTGTATTGTAGTACAATCAAAAAATTGGTTTTCAAATAATACAATAGCACACTCTCCCACTATATCCATGCTAATAATTCCTATAGACCTCCTATAAATTTTGTTTAATTTTCCCATTAAGTTCCTATTTTTTTAACAAAAAAATCCGATATTTCCTATTTTTATCCATTGATGTTGGGTGGAAGCCATGCACCAGTTTCACAATTCTTTTTTTTTTAATCTCTTTTCCAGTAACCATTGTAATTTCTCTGTGAAATTACAGAGAGCGAAAGCGAATTCAAAGCGACTCCGTCCATAAACCAACCCATTTTTTTTTTTGTGTGTGTGTGTTCCACCCACACACATACCTACCTAATTCCGGGCCCAAAATTAGGGCGGGTAATTTGATTGTTTTTACTTCATTTGTGCGTTTTTCCTTTTTTTTCACACCAACACTCGTATTTTTCACATTTTTTTCACACCAGCAGCATCCCTGAAAGATACCTCGGTGAAGATCTCATTTTCACCTTTCAGTTCTAAAAACATCGCCTTGATGTTGAAGTTTCCGATTTGTTTTGTTCCTACACTTACCAGAGGTCATGACCATCATGAGCACAGTGGCCATTCTCGTGGCAATGTTAGACACAGACTTTTCAAGTATGTGTGGTCTGGCTGTAGAATGACCTTATGCCTCTCTTCCTTCTGATCCCACCATTACAATTTCAAGTTGCGTCTTGACCTTTTCTCACTGAAGAATTTTACGGCACTTCTCTTTTTCCCTAAGGCGTTTTTGGGCCTTGGCGTTTCCACTCTGCGCCACCGTCTTTCCCTTGATTCTATTATTGTACTCTTCCATCTATTTTTATTCAACTTCAATTAAATAGTATATATGCTTTAATACATGCATTTCTGGTGTCTAATTATAGTCTAATTTTGGATAATGATTCCATATTAATACATTACAACGTTTTACGGACACAAAAGAACATTATTTCTTCTAAAACTGAATCTGCTATAGAAGAAAAAAAAAACAATTGATACAAGTAACAGACAAAAAACTTCTTTGAAGGAACTGTTTTCCATTCCAAAAAAGTATCCACCACGGTTGAAAATGTAAGATCACTAAGAGCTCTTCTACTAAAATTACGGCACGAGCACTGGTTCATGCCTAACTTTTGTAGTAGAAATTTAGCAAATATTTGCAGTGGTCTAACAGTTCCTACATTTTTAGAATGGAAACTTAACTCATGGTCTTATTTTTAACATTTCCTTCGATGAATAAGGTTTTTTTTTTTTTTGTTTGTTACCTGTGATTCTCTTATAGATGCAATTCAAGAATGACTTATTTATGAAGGATAACAAATCGCAGTACACAGTTGATGAATACAGCATATGACTAGAACCATGAAATCCATGTTTATCCCTAAATCTTATTCTGTCGTAGTAGTTCGACACGGTACGTCAATAACATTGTTAGATGCAGTACAGGAATGGCTGATATTCATAAAAAGAAATTCATGTTTCTTGGTATAAGAACGAAAATTATTGAAATGGGAATGAATTTTACCCTAGGTTATTCTTTTCAGGTATATTTTTTGTTCGTTCCTGTTTCCTTTTGACTCCGAAACAAGAGTACCATCGGGCACAAGCTTTCATTAAACTTCTGTGTGTTTTTTTTTTTAAATACGTTTTGTTTGAAGTCAACAGCGGGTTGTATAGCAGCTAAGCGGAGAATAAGGGAAACTAAAAAAAAAAAGCATGTAGAGATGAAATAGGGGCGACGCAATAACATCAAGAACCCACATGCCAAAGTTGAAAAAGTAAATATTCCATGTGGAATATTAAACGGAGTTTGAGCGTCAGCAAACAACCCGCAATGTGGGCCAGAGACATATCAATAATACTTTTTTTTTATTAAAGTAGCATGCGTTTTTAACTAAATAATACTTTTTTATTAAGCAGCATGAGCGTTTCAGTGCCACGTCATTGCTACGCAATGCAACGTATTTGCAATGTTAACGTTGGTGTTAAAAAATTTGGAATTATTTGAGCTGTTGAATTAGAAGAAGCACCAATGGACAGGTGGTAAAACTTTGATTCTATTGATATGTTTAAACGTAAAAATTCACCAACATTAAAGTTGTATTTCTATGGTGGAAATGTCACAACTTCAGGTACCATTATAAAAAAAATCTGTTACCCTACAGCATTGAAACTTGGTAGGATTATAAAACGCATCATTGTGTAAAGTTTCGACTCGGATTATTTAAGTCATGCGAATAGTTTAAGAGAAAATGTTGTTTTACATGTATATGTTTAATTAATAACGCTATTATTATATATTATAAATTCTAAAAACTTGAGTTTTCCATTGAAAACCATAATTCTATACTTTGTTCCACATTATGTTTTCAGAAAACTGACTGTATGACGCCACGTTTTCTTCCCCTACAAATGTAAAAAATCCATAAACATCTCATTCGTAAACTCTGACAGTAACTTTGTTGAGTCTAAAAGTGTGATATCCACATGTTTTTGTATTCTTAGTGCAAGGAAACGAGTCGTCATCCAGTCAGTGTTATGAAATATAATGTGGAACAAACTACTATTGTTCTACAAACAGTACTTACTACAAACCTGAGAAAGCATCCTGCGAAAAAATCAAGATTTTCTGTGCTGTTGTTTTGTAGAAAAAGGTACCTAAAGTTAAAAAAAAAACTTAATTTTGGGCAACGCGCATTTACAAATATTTAATAATATTTGCACTGGTACGCATCAGCCGATAAAAATCCATTTTTTAAAGTAAATTTAGTGGATTAAACATCGTAAAACGTTCAAATTTATAAAGTCGATCCTTCAAACTAATTTTTTAATTAATTTTTTTTTGCCCCTCCTTCCCACTAATGGACGGTTGATTTTAACATCCAAACAACTAAAAATTACACTTTATTGGGATTAAATTTCGATGAAACTTGTGTAATTACTGTACGGTAATTTAGAAGCAACACCTCTAGTTAGTGCAATGTTGCATTGAAGCTAGAAAAAAGCATTGATTCTGTTTTTGTTTTTTTTCCTTCATTGGTACATTACTGTATTTGCGATTTTATGTTGTGGCTAGGTTATAAGTTGTCAAATGTTACAATAAACTAATTTTACTTATTTTTCTTTGATTCCAGGTAAGAAATTTTGATGTCCTTCATAAGGTAACTAAATGAAAAACAAGAGATACCGGGTACGAACGATTCTCCTTACTGGTACCGATATACAAAAGTGTGTAAAACAAATTTTTCGTGATAATATCTAACAAAATTCGAACTTAGCATCATTTACAGTAGGTGTTAGAGTGATCGTCAGTCATATTCGAAGTTTTTCGGGCAAATGACCTTAAAGTTTTGTTGAGTGGCACTGACAAATTTAGAATTACAGTTTTATAATTAAATTTATTTTTAAACCAGGATTGTTATAACATTAAGTCCAAGATTTAATGTCAATGGCTCTAGAAAATTTGCGAATGTTGCATTCAGTGGCCATATTTGACGTTTTGCCACGAAACTTGGTATGAAATAGAAAGTCTTGATTTAGTAAGAAACTAAAAAAACAACGATAGTGGTGATCATTTACACATGCACATCCACGGTGGACAGAAAGAGAAACGACCAAACTGGCTTGTCTTTCAACTGCAAATGTCACTCAAATTAATTTGTGTGTGTGGATTCTACAAAGAAGTGACAACGACACAGACACGAGTCATCAAGAGTACAACGAGGTGAAGGCTGCTTTCGTCCACGACAGTCCCACAAAGCCGGCATTTCGATCGCCTTGTAAATGTCAATTGCCTTATTCATGCAGGCTTTCGCTAGCCTATTCATAAAATGACATCATTAGGCCTAATTGAGCGTTTACCCATCCAAAACCTTGGAAACTGTCATATCACATATTATCGATCAGCTTTCATCTTTTTATTTTGTGATGCTTGGTGATGAGGACATACATAACCGTACAGCTGACGTTGAACTACTGAAAACTATTCTTTCAAAAGTAAAATGCACAATTTGAAATGGAGCACTTAACCTATGTGCTTTTCAAAAGCAAAGGGGTGCATCAACAAACCGAAAGTGAGTGATGGAAGCGATGATGGAACATGACAGTTAACACTTTGTTATATAAAACGGTTTACAGCAATGTAACGTGCGTGACCTGTACACATAAAAAAGAATAGTAAGCCATTTACACAAAGCGTACTGTAACCAAACCAATACTATAGTGTAAAATAAAGTAATATGACGAAGGGTTACGGGTAGTAAAAATTTTTATTGCCTCGTAAAACTAAAGTTTTGTTTACTTCACGTCAAGTAGATGGCATGACTGGACGTGACTGGAGTGAAGTGAGGTGACTGTATAACAACTGACTGTCGCCAATTGTTATCCTTCGTAAGGCAAATGGCACTGGGCATAAACCAGCCTTCCCCGCACACCCGTCATCAGTAAACATTGACATTGAATATCAGTGAAGAACAATGTAACCCAAAGGCACCCAAAGTTTTTAAAAGCCACAAAAGCTTTTCATTAATTGAGGAAATATTATGAAAACTACGAAAGTGTTGATATTTTTTATTTTCATAAGTCTGTATATTAAGTGTTTTGTTTACTTACACGTTACTCGTGGCAACACCACCTTTTCCAAGAAAGTGTGGAAATACATTCAGGATAGCAAAACTATAATTTAAAAATTTAACCCTCCCCCCCCCCCGCCTCTTTATGCCGCAGAAGTAATTATCCACTAAGTTCACAATAATTAGCCAGTCATACACATGTAAGTTTGCATCGCATGACGATAGTCTTAAAAATATAAAACAAACATAACCTCCTACGTTATTTTGTAGGTGCAAATTTTTCCGAAGTGTCTTCACATTTTCAATCACTGTATGAAGCTGTAATGAAGCAACATTATAAAACTTAGAAACGTTTAAAAGAAATTAGAACACAAATTAGAGCAAATAAATATTTTTTGACAAAAACGTCACTATCGTTAAATATCAGCTGAATTAAAACAAATCAAGTCTCACGAAATTTTCAAAATAATCTTGCAAAGGTTGGGTGATGTTGTGAAAAAGATTAACGTGCCTGTGAGAGCCATCTCTGACGAGTTGGTTTTAGTTGGTTTCTTGGCGCTGTACTGGTAATTCATAGTGGCTCGTCAGTTGTGCACCGTGTTGTTATCACAGAAGGCCAGATTAGTCAAAGTGTGAGTTCAAATGACCAAATGCGTTGAGGTGCCCTTCCCTTCATATTCTTCTTTCCTTCTACACAAGATCCCTTTAAATAAATTTTTAAGGTAACTCGAATTCATCTTCCCTCAGTTCAACTACCTTCCTTCTTGACCGACGTGCTTAAGTCTTAGTAGCCTTATAGCTCATCAAAATAAAATTTTGTAGAGATTCCCGTCATGCTTTTCGGCCATTGGAAGTCGGGATATCAAGTACCACTCTCTTTCGCCATGTTTACCCTATCGAGTAATAGTTCGAAGGTTAAATGACAAATGTGGAAAATGTTTACTGCGCAATTTTCAAGTATTTCTTTTAACGTTTGAATCTAATCGATGGCGGCATTAACTTGACAAAAGATTTTGGCGTTTGATATCACGACGTCAAACGGCCGAAGAGCTTAGCGGGAATACTTAACAAGTTTTGTTTTGGGAGATATCAGATCACTTTGGTAAAATTGGTAAGATCTATATTTTTTCTTAGACAAAATGCTAAAATTTCAGTTTGTGGTCCTTTTTTTAGGGGGGGGGGGGGGATTTACTAGATTTTCGTGTGCCTTTTCCAGCAAGAAAAGTCCACCAACTGATACAATGGGTAATGTAACAATTCAAAATTCGCGCTATTGTTGTCGTGCTGCGTATTCACATTTTCGTGTTCACTGTTGTAAGCAGAATATGTTGTTCATTTTTGTATTATGGAAGCAGCATGTAGGTTCAATTTGAAAAAGTAGGTACACCATTTGCAGGTTTTCCAAGGTTGAGCAGTGTCGGGGATGTTGGTGGTATTGTTAATGGGACGGAAGAAGATGATGTTGTTGACGTTTTGCCGGATTAGAAGTGGGTGAGGTCCTTGTGTTGAGCCCTGTTGAGTAATGAGTTAGGCCTATCAGTTATTTTACTGTGCAGCGAGAGGGCGATCTTATATGCGTTAGCATTTTGCGTCGTTGTTGCATGACATTGTTCCATTTGAGTGTGTTGGTTTGATGGGTCCACTGCGGCTCAATAATGTCTACAATGTTGTGTTGAAGGATCACGTGAGTAAGCAGAGGATTCTGGAAGTAAACATTTAGAGGATGTTGATGGGTTCCAGTGTAAGGTCACAGGCTTTTGTGAGGATTTGGTTGTGTACCAGCTGCCGTTTATGATGAGTTATGTAGATGGTACGGTGGGTTTCCATGGTTTCCGTGGTTTTCATCAAGTGAACAATGTCAGTAGGAAAAAAGTCGAGAGTTGATCTGCTATGTTGCAGCTCCACCAATGTGCATAGAGCGTCCCTTCAGCTGTCTCCAGAAAAATTCGTTGAGGACATCACTGATGTGGTTGAAATATGTGGCACGCCTGCTTTGTTGGGTGTCCACATAGTCGTCCGTGGTGTCTGCACTCAGGATTGTTAGTAAAATGGATGGGGTAACTGCACTGAAGGTTGTTAAAACATGTGCACAACAAGTGCGCATCTGTGCGGTGTGATTTGTGGAAATCTTTCCATTAAAGAGCTCGCGACATGGACAAGTGAAGGAAGTCCTTGGAAACTTTGATCGGGACGTGTGTCATACGTTGGTTTCCCTGGTTGGTCCTGCTACCCGATTGACTCTGGTGACCCGGTTGCCTCGTTGGGCGCTTCAACGGGTGACTTGCAGGGTGTTGATGCATGGTTGATTGGTGCTTCGTCTACTGTCAAAATCTCTGTGGTGGCAGTTGGAGCTAGTGACTCTTTGTCTTTAGAAATTGACTCTCAAATCGTTGGTGAGTGAGTTTTCAATTTTTAGATGGCGTCCGCCCGTGTGGCTTCCTCGTCTATTGTCTCACCACCAGCAGTGGTGGTAGTTTCCCCTTACAAGGAGGCTGGTGCACAACCTTATGTCAGGAGTAAGGAGAGCAAAAAGTAAGGCAGCTACCCTGCATCCTATTTTTTCATACTTCGGAATTCTTTTTTTTTCAGTTCTGATGTACTGAATTACTTTTTTTTTTCATTAGTATCTTCTACGATGCGTGTACATAACTTTTATTGTTGCGATTAACTTTACAATTTTCAATGATTTAGTTGAATGTTTTTTCATTGTTATTTACTGCGTTTTTCTTCCTGCGCAACCATTCTTTTGTTGTACCATGCCTATAACGGGCTTCTCAACTAAAATAAAGTTAAAATTAAAAGTTACTAACCGTCTGGTGGTTGGAACCAGCAACTCGTTTGAGGTGCTTGAGCAATACTGTAGCGAAGGTGACTGTTCTGAATTGGTAGATAATATAGACCCTTTCGATTCGAAGGCATCTACGCTGTCGGGATTCCCAGCTGACACCTGACTCTGAAATTCTTCCCCAACATTTAAGAAAAAAAAATCCGAATGAAAAATCGCCATCTAATATTTGTCTTCAGGGATGTCTCAAAACTTAAAAGTGCTTGTTTCAATTATGCACGTGTTGGCACTCCTGTGGGACATGATTTTGTTACATTTAATTAAAATTAGGTAAATGTTGTATATGCGGAGTATAGCGTAAATAGGTTAAGTGAATGTTCTTTTTTTTTTTTTAATAATCCTATACTGTAACGGAAAGTGTTCCAGCAAAAAACCGGAGTGCGTACACGAGCCAGTGACGTAACTACAATGAGGCAGAGGAGGCAGCCGCCTCCGGGCCCACCGACTTTGGGGGCCCCCTCAC
This sequence comes from Lithobius niger, assembly GCA_023313725.1. Classification (NCBI taxonomy): domain Eukaryota; kingdom Metazoa; phylum Arthropoda; class Chilopoda; order Lithobiomorpha; family Lithobiidae; genus Lithobius; species Lithobius niger. The sequence goes on from JAHWFP010230727.1 coordinate 22,276, forward strand.
TGGCCCCAAGTTAAAATTTGTCTGTTAACCCCAAAATATGACAAAGTAAGTTACTGCAAAAGTTTCGTAAGAAAAAGTTGTTCTTGTGTTGCAAAAGATTATTTGCTCTATTTTTTTTATGAAAGGGTGGGGGGGGGGGGTAGAGGCTCCATTAGGCTGTTGCGTATGTGGAAAAAACTGCAATTTTTTTAATGAAGGGCCTACACTGGGCTCTCGCCTGTATGGCAAAAACGGCATTTTCTATGAAGGGGAAGAGATGGCCTCTCCACTGCACTGTAAAAGCAACATTTTTTTTTAGAGGGGAGAGGGAGGGGGCGACCTCTACTGGGCTCATGCCTTGTGTGGCATTTCTTGTTTAATGAAAAGGGCCCTCCACTGGCCTCTCTTGTATGGAAAAAACTCATTTTTTTTAATAAAGGGGGGCCCTCCACTGAACAGTAGCCTCCGGGCCCAAATTTTTAAGTTACGCCTCTGACACGAGCGCGAGGACAATACAAACTTCGAAGACTGCCCATGACGAAAAATATCTAACTGTGGCAGAGTTAAACCAAAATTAGACTGAACAAATTTTTCTAAGGGAAGCTGGTGAACTTTGGGGTTAAGTTAGGGTTAAGAGGCTTAATAGGTTGGGGGGAAAGCCTAACCACAATTGGGTCGACTAGAGGCCTAAAAGCCAGAAATACCCCTAACTCGGAGACCTATCAGGGGTTGAAGAGGACCAGGCAGTTGGCTGGTCTGAAGGCTTTCTGATTTCACCATGCTGGCGCCTTGCTTAAATACCTTTTGTTAACCCCTGACAAGCACGAAATAGCCAGGGTATTATGGGAAATGGAAGCTTCTAGAAGGTTCTAGAGGCAGGAACCGAAAATGAAATCACAAGGCATAGATAATGTCCACCAATGTAAGAATAGACACATAAGATTAAGATTGGCCACTGGCCTCAGCAAACATGAAAGTAAACAAGATTTGCGACATACTCCAACACCCACATGAAGCTTTGAAATTTACTCCTCGCAAATCTTGTGTCAAAACTTGAAACACATACACCTTGTAACACCCCAACCATGTAAATTTTTATTTCAACATGTCTGTAAACTACAAGCTGAAACACACACATACATCAAAGCACATGTGAATACCACTTCTCTCTAAAAACACTAAAAAACTACTACTAAAAACTACTAAAACACTTTCTTGTTTTTACTAATGAACATGAAAGATGACCAACTCTTAACACCACGGGTTTTTTTTTAAAACCTCCCGTGACCCTTGAACTATAGCCTAGGGGTCACACACTTGCGTCCAAGCAGACGACTTTTGTGATAACTGCGTCTTGGCAGACGACTTTACAACCCCAATCCCACGGTTGTGGAATTGGGCTACAACTATACGTTTGTAGCCGATGAACATAATAGTACAAAGGTTTGCCCAAGTGAGCCAGCCAAAAACCACCCAAGAACGAACAAGAAATTGCTCTTATGAGCCAAACAGAAACCATTATGGCATAAACTGCCATAAAACTAGTAGTTTTCGTTAACAACTACTGTTAAACGTCACTATAGGACGAAACCAATTCGCAACTATTACTGTAGAATAGGCGAAGCAAGAACTAATGCATGCCACCAAGAATGGGCAAAACTATGAACTGAACATGGAAAACATGTTTTACGAAAAACCTGAAACAACTACTAAACAACTCAACACTCCTCACTATAATTAGGTTAGTTCTAAAAGCCGAAAATTAGGTTGATTAATGGGAAAAAAAACCCCTTTGGGGAAAAAAACCATCGCTGAAATATTGCTCTTTACGAGCATACCACCAAGTGACACAATTGCTTATTGTTACAAGCCCAAATTAAATTAAATATTGCCGTAAGGCAACCCAAACGCTAAATTAAGTGCTCCCCCTTCACTAAACCATACCCAAACTCTAAAGCAGCCTTTACGGCCAAACTAAGCCTTGAATAAAAAAACATTTGAAGTAAAACTGGTTTTACTTTACCCCATTAGCCCAAAAATCCAAAATAGGCCTAAAAATAGGCTTAACTCTAAAACCCTAAAAACGGATCCCTAATACCCTTCTGCATATGCCTACCAAATTTCAGCAAGATCGAAGCATGTTAGGCTTAACTAGTGACATAGGCCTAACTAAACAATGGAACTTAAGGCCCAGGCTTAGCCAGTGCTCGGCTTACCCACGTTTCACCTTAAGCCCTACTCTGCAACCTGAAAAGTGTCCAAAACAAAAACAAAACCGACGGAACTTAATGCCTGGGCTTAGCCCTAGTTAGCTTACCCACGTTTTACCTTAAGGCCCTACTCTGCAACCTGAAAAGG
>JAHWFP010230728.1:0-15979 GCA_023313725.1 Lithobius niger
AAATGTGTATATGTATATATTTTACCCTCACTATGAATTCTATACGTGATGTGTTTTAAACTAATTTTATTAGATAATAATTTTTAAATATTTAAAAGTAATTGTATTTTGTTTTTAACCTGGTTTTACAAAGAATTTTTAAATGCAATTGATTGTTTTATGTTGCGTGACTGGCATATACAAGCTCAATGTTGAGTTTCATGCCATTTATCACTTAATGAATTTACTTACTTACTTACTTACATGGCTACAGAGAACTACAATCACTGTTGACGAATTTTGACTTCGATATCACTGTATAGTTTTAATTGACTGCCTTTGTTACGAACACGTGGTACGAAAAACGTGAAGATGCAGTAATACGGAAGAATGTTCACGTCACCACCACAACATGAATGGATCAGCCGGACGAATGACCCCAGCCTCTATTACAGTCCACCATGTTTGATGTAAAATTTACTTTACCAACACGAACATGAGACTACATGTAAATTTCATGATTTGAACCGTACGGACAAACGCATTTGTATACTACGAATTCATGTGCTTTGTTAATAGCGCCATGGCGGTCGACAAAAGAGAAACTGCATTTGGGACATCGCTGTAGCGCAGCTTGAAAAAAACGCACCATCGTTGGTAGACAACAGTTGACAACCAGTAATTTCTTAAAGCACCGAACAGAACGAACCACACGCACCACTGTTGGTGACAGTTTAGCTCATTCCCTACTATAGTCGTGTTGATTTGGTTTGCTTACGTCAACCATCGTCAGCAATGAATCTGTTTCCAGTACCCACTACCCGTGCATGCTCAAAAGCTCCACCACTGGCAACAACCCGCAACAACCTCCCCGAGATGGTTTGCAATTTGGCATTGCTCCCGCCTGGTGACATCCATTAGCCTAGCCTGGTCCACTCAATTAGCCACGTATGGTCGCATAAGGAGTGGTCTGTTGAGCTTGTAGCCAAACTGTCTCTAACAGCGGTGCGTTCTGTTTGCTCTGTTCGGTTGTTTGGGAAGTTACTGCTTGTGAAACGCTTGTTTGTGACGTATAAAAAATGGATCATGTGAAACATATGGTATGTGGTTTTGTACTGCAACGAAACAAGGGATTTTTGTTGTTGCCCTTACATATTACGGCCATCAGACTGCTCAATTTTTTTATGTCCCCTCCTTAGCGGATAAATCATGCCCCCCCCCCCACACAGGAAAAAAAATCCCCCCCCCCCCCCCCCGTTTTCCCCAATCCGCCAGTGACACAGGGAAGCCATCAAGTTTCGCTAAGTCGGAATTCAGTTTTCTTTTGCGACGTCTTGTAGGAAGTTTTGAAACTACGGCTTCAGCTGCATTGTCGACATGACCGTTCCTTGTAATCAACAGCCATTAGCCAGTTAGTGCCGCTTTTTGCTGGTAGATGGCGGCGATTAGGAGACGGCTTTAGTGTCCAACCTTAAATGATGACCATGGTGAGTCTTTATAATATATTTCGGCTATGACAGTTCTTAACACGGCCGTCCTTTTTTCCCGTTCCAGGATGGAATGTGCTTGCGAGTGCAAGTTCGTCTGTTATCATAGCTGCTAAAAAATGTTTTTGCGTGCTGATAATGAGGAATCCGTTTCTATGAATCAAGAACTTTTGTGTAATTATCTTACCTCAGAAGTCGAACGCTTGCAACATGTGCCTGGAAGCAGACGCAACGGATGCCAAGTTAATATGCGACAACAGTGTCTCACTGCCACTTACGAGCCCTTGTTTAGCACTTCGGCGACTTGAAACCGGCTATAAGCCAACTAAGTCTGCTTAAACGCAACTAATCCATTTATATAAATTAATTTATTAAATAAGTAAATTAAGTAAGCTTGCGTAAGCGACAGAACAGACTTGAAGATCTGGAATTGTCGTTCTGGGATTTGTGCGTTGTGGCGAGACCCCGTTCTGATGCGATAAGTGCCCGATTCTAACGAGCAACTTACGAGTAGTCTACTGTCCATATACTAAGTATGCATATTCGCCCCTAGCAATACACGTTATGCAATGACATTTGAAACATACCCACAGCCAGTCAGTCGTTCACATATCTTACCGGTCACATTTCATACATACAGCCAGCCTGCCAACATTAGCGGCTTAAGCATATGGATACAAAACGACGGTACGTAAGTAATGGCGGCTGAGTTCGTACGTCAATCAACACTACATTTAGTTATAATAAGTAAGATAGTAACTCCAATAGGCAATGTTGAAAATTATAAAAGATAAAGGAAAGAGAATTCGTGAAATCCTGTCAAGAGTTGATCCACTGGTACTTTGTTCTTCTTTACCAGCACCAGTTTTGGTTTCAGTGCGTCTTGTGACGAATGTGTCATGCCCTTTAACGCACAATGGTTGTATCTGTAAAAAAAAAAAAAAAGAATTTGTACTCTAATAATATAAATCAAATGCCGTTGCTCAGCTCAGCCAGAAACGTCAATCTTTTCGTAACTCGCATCGTAATTTCTAGCACTTTAAATGATGATGATAAACAAAACAAAAAATGTTAACAATGGGCCGCATAAGCTTTTTGTTCTCGAGCGCTCGTAAAGGCTGATGTGCAAAAACGCTGAAAAATATGTAGTTAAACCATGATGGGCTTAAAAAATGGGCGTTTTATTGCCACGAATATTTCCATTACCTTTTATTTACTAGCAGTTCCTCCTCCCCATGGAGCTCTATATCCCTAGCTTAAAAGTTGGCTTCCCTGCCGGGCTCGTAACCTACCGCACAAGACAGGAACTGGCTCCGTCTATATAAGCAAATCTCAACGGAGCACAGCATCTTTCTTCCTAGGGCAATTGTATTGACAGGTTGCTCTGGAGCTCTAATGGATTCACCGATTCTTCTGCCCGGCGCAGACTCGTCCTGTGATTCCGGGGAGGGGGGGGGGCCCTATTCCCATTCCTGAGCCGGTCTTGGATGAGTCTGTCCGCCCTCCACTACTTCATATGATCCTCATGTCTCCTCGGTTTGTATTTCTCAGATTTCGCATCCAGTAACCAGGCGGGCAACTCGGCCCGAGCTGCCACGCGTAGGTACGATCCGACAACCGCTTCAACCTCCTTCCAGCATTTTTCTGCCGCTTCTTCAGGCACTTCCGCCTCGGGGAACATTCTGCCGCTTCGGACCCCATCGGCATCTCCAACGACCTTTTCTTCCATCACCTATCGCTTCGACTCCATTGGGAGGTTTGCTGAGTCCAGCCCCCAAGTTCTCATCGCCTACGGGTCTGCGATTACCTACTCCCTTTCCTCGCTTCCAACGGAAGTTCTGTGTACTGTCTGCCAGTCCAATTGATTGCTGTTTCCCAGGACCGTCTGGCCCAGTTCCTCCGACCCGAGTCATCATCTCTCCTTCGTCGGACCTTGCCTGTCTCGAGCCATGGATCTCTGACTCCTCCGATGACAGCCCACTTTCCTGCGCATACTTGCCTCTCTGTCCTTGTTCCCCGGCTCGGATTTTCAAGACACCAATACCACCCGTTCCTGTGACCATGCCGATCCGCATAGAAGCAACAACGATCCACCATCAATCCGGTTCCCAGGCTGGCCCCTCGGCGGTTCGGTTCCACCGTTCTTGCACAATGGATTTATCAACTGTTCCATCCCAGACAAACTGATTACCGATTATGGTTCACCTTGGTTACTTCACCCCTCTTATGCTGTTCCGTCGTAGGTCTCGTCCATTGTTCTTCAAATAGCCCACGGCCTTACCATGCGGAGCACACCAGTTCTTGTCCGATCACCGAAGTTAAGCAGCATCGGGTCTTGGACGAGTGACTGTCTGGGAATGTCGAGTATTGTAGACTTATGCCACGTCTCTCTTCAGTTTCCAGGGCTTCGTTCGGCCCTCGATCGCTTTCTACGTTCACTATCGCACAGTTCAGCAGTTGGCTGTCCCGTTCTTTGTCTTGGATTGTCGATTCCTGTTCTGTTATTCATTCCTTCCGGTTAAGCATAAGTCGTTATAGATTCACGAAAACATGTCTAAGATTCTTAGTTCGTCAAATTCAACTGCACGTTCTTCACGCAACAGTCCTCCTGGTTCTTCTGTGATGATGGATGCCTATTCCATACGACAGCGACGATCTTTACGACTGTGATGTCAGATCCGCATCAGGGACTTGCAGTCTGTTTCCTTGCACTGCCAGCAGCTGCCGCTCCCTCCATGTCATTGCTGCAAAACTTTGAATCCAGTCACAGTTTCCTCTGCAAGGCCCATGGCAGTGACGGAACCAGGGGAGCGTCGCTTCGTTTTACCTGTGTCACCAAGTATGATAAGTGAACGTTTCTCCATTCATTCTACTCTTTAGTGCTACATTATGTCCTCCGATTCCTTTTCATCTGAAGATGTGTTGCCACTGCCCAGAGTAGCCAATGTTCCTGCACCCAAGCCCTGTGTGTGTCTGGGGTTCACTGCTGGCACTAAAGAACATTTTGACCCGCATCCCTGTTATCAGCACCACCACCAGTGCAACGGATCGGACTTACTCTGGCCTATATGTATCAATACTTCTCCAGCAAAGTGGAATGAAATACGTTGCCGTCAATGAAGCAATTGCCTTTGGGCTGACCGTTTGTGCCGAAAGAAGGAACAGGAGTTGATACCATCGATGCCTTTGGACATTGGTTTCATCCCAATCACCACCACGCTGTGCGACACCGTTTACAACCATTTCCACGTCTACAAAACCAAAAAGTATCTTGGCTGTACCTGGCACGTCAGGGCTCCGCTTCCCGCGGCTCCCACCTTTGTTCAACGAAAGTGCCTGAAAATTAGGAACGTCCGCTTCCCAATGGCTCCTCCTCGAATCCCATACGTTCACACGTCTTTCACAGCTGCAAGAGCTGCCGTAACCATGACAAGTTCGCCACGTCTTTCAAGCGTGTCATTGACCGTGGACTCTCCTTGCCGACCTCTGCCTTCGAACATCGACAAGACCCCTACATCACCCGCCTCGGAGCCAGCTCTGTTTCCGCCCGCCTCTACGATTAGGACAGCCCTTACGCGAGGACTCGATATCTCTGTCAGGGACCTAGAACAAGTTGATCTCAACATTTGATTCGTTCTCTCGATGGTGGAGGGATTCGCGGCCGACCTCACGGCTCTACGCTCTGACAATGCATTGCTGTTCTGGACCTGGGACCATTATCCCTCGCAGGATTCCCTTCTGCCTCCCGATTCCTGATTTTTGGCAATGATTCCTCTCCCAAATAAAAGAAGAAGAAAGACAGAAAACGAGAAGAGATGAGCTACTTTGCTCGAATACTTTTATGACACTTGTAACTTTCATCCATCGATAGGATCTCTCTCCCGAATACCCCTTGTTACTGTATCACCACACACATCAATACACTCTTCTCCACTGTCACTCGGCAACTTCGATTACGTTCTTACTATACCTGATCCTTGGCCAAGTCAATCTTCATCCTAGCTGGATTCGCCCTTCCGATTACAGTCGTCATTACGCAGGCACCCTGTACCGCACTAACCTACAATTATTCTTCGTCAACTAAGTGAACCGTTTCAAAGGAGACGAGGGATACATACAAATTTCTACCCAACCTACAACATCCGTCAATCTCGCTTCGATTCTTCCTTGATTTCACGCAATTCACAGTCCTCTTCCTTTCCGACGTCTGATCTACCCTGCGTACACGCAATACTGTGCCTCATCATCTTTGATTCACCTGTTGTCTTCCTAAAATAGAAGACCTTCATGCCATGCCATCCTCGTCATGATTCCGCCCTGCTCCTGGTTCCGCCCTGCCTTCCGGCCTTCTTCCCAATTCCCCGGCGAAGATTCTTCACGTCTCCCTGTCATGCCATCAGTTCCAGCCTTCCTGTTCCAGACTGAAGCTCATGACATCGCTTCCCGACCAAGGTAGATTGGCATGTTGATTGTTTGCAATTCTACTTCCCCTCGGTGTCCAACCATTTGTTTCTCCTCCTGGTGTCTGCTGTTTATGTTTTCACCCGTGAGGCTGAGGATTCTGGGTCCAGGCTGGAGAAACATTCGTTGGTTCCACCCGGACTTAGTCCATGGGGCCGCTGGTTCATAACGTGGGTACTCCGAACCTAGCCCGCCTCCTTAGATGATGAGGTCTGCTAGTAATAAACAGACTAAACTACCAGAGCTACCTGGTTGATTTTAGTTTTTGTTTGCCTATACGAAAATATACATTACCTTTTACCCACCCAAGCTTCCCCACGGATCGACTACATTCATGGGGGCTGGAAGAAAGTTTCTGTGCTCCGTTGCAATCCGCTTATATTATATAGACAGAGCCAGTTCCTGTCTTGCGCAGTAGGTTACAAGCCCGTCAGAGCAGCCAAATTTCAAGCTAGGGATAATAGAACTCCATGGGGGGGGGGGGGCCACTGCTAGTAAATAAAAGGTAATGGAATATTTCGTATAGGCAAACAAAAACTAAAATAACCAGGTAGCTCTGGTATTTTAGTCTTATAATGCATTAATCTACCCGCATAAGTAACAAATTTCGTGCCGCACTTTCCCCTAGTTAGATTTTAATGCCATAGCTGTACCGTGACGGTATCGCAGGAAAGAAGGGTGGTTTGGTACGTGGCTCCGTCTCTTGATGACAAATGGCAAATTTTTTAAATTGAGACGTTTACCAAAGTTTGCCATCAGGTAGAGAAACTAGTTCATTTTACATTTTTTCGCATTGTGGAAGGTATCGCTGAGATTTAGAGGCGGTTTGTAGGTCACTAAAAGTTAATATGTAGTTCTTATAGTTTTTTCCTTGTTGCGTGAATCTTTTTTAAGACAAAGTTTCCGCTATCACGAAATACTTCTTGTAGCTGATAACCATACCAGCACGACCTCTATATTCACATGAGCGCCTTGAAACGATTCTCAGGGCCGTTCAGCGAAGTGTCATAACCGAGAACTTCGATTAAAAAAAGACTTTCATCTAAAATACAACATTTGCACTGTGAACGTGGCTAAATCTGGCAACAACACAGATGTAGTGCTCCACAACTAAATGTAGGCTGCTGCTGTTTTAACTTCTTTAGTAAAAAAAAAATAACACCATGCCCGCATTGGAAAAAATCACGAATTAAAATTTTAGAAAATTACTGCGACCTGCGAATATTTTTCTTAGTATAACTCGTAAGAATCCTTTAACTAACGTTTAGCATTCTTACCTAACGTAAATGCTCTGTTAAAAGTTTGGTGTCTATTAAATGCCCAGGGCTCCAATAATACCAGTGATGGTAAAATTACCTTTCTGTCATATAAAACGGACCATGTTAAAATCAGACCTTGACTTTAGGATTTTTCCCTAATCTCTAACTAAACCTAACCATCCCTTGGCTGAAGTAGCAATTCTCCCCTAGTATTTTTTATAAGCGGCTCATCGAATCCTAGACTCTCCTAGCCCTATTCAACCCATGGCTGAAGTAGCAATTCTCCTCCTAGTGTCTTTATATAGGCGGCTCCTCCAGTCCTAAACTCTCCTAAACTTAACCAACCATTGACAGAAGTAGCAATTCTCCCCTAGCATCTTTATAGAGGCAGCTCCCCAGTCTTTAAATGCTTATATAAAGATGCTAGGGGGTGAATTGCTATTTCAGCCATGGGTTGGCTAGGTTTAGGAGAGTTTAAGATTGGAGGCACCACTTGCATAAACGTACTAGGTAGATAATTGCTTACTCACCTTCCTAGGTTCCTAAATATTACTTCGTAAATATCCTGTCTTGCAAAATGGTAGGCCTAATTGCTCAAATACAGGCCTAATCATACAAACATATAGCCTAACTGCATGTGGCGGTTCTAGTAGAGCCACATGCTAACGTAAATCAGGTAAATAATTTTCTCTGTAAGTTAGAGATCGTGGTAAAACGTGAAACACGTTTGGATGAAGTGGATGGAATTGCTGCGCAACATTCTGAAGGATTCCGAACCCCTTTCCTCAACAATGTCGACGGCAGGCTTAGGACTGACTGTCGACATTTCACAACAAAAGTTTAGAAATGTACTCATAAATTAAACAACTCCAAGGTAGAAAAGTGATACCTATGTACTCACCAATTACCCAAGCTCAGGGGGTAATTCTGTTTTCCTTATTGCTGCTTACCTGTCCTTGTGTAATTTTTCAGCGTATTGTGTATGTACCTTAACTTACAGACCCACTCACTATATGGTGTAGGCACAAAAGGTTTCTAGACCTACACACGTTATAGGCCCCCTCCCTGGATATTTTAGTGTCTGTTTAACCACTCTTCATAAATGCTTGCTCTGTTTACTCTTCTCAACGGGTAACCACAATAGTACCATGTGTAGCCATTGCTCATCTCTTTCATTAATCATCTGCCAGATATTTATTCAGTTATTCCATCCCTATGTAAATCACTAGTTTATAATTCTGCTGGAAAGATTTGTAACAAGCATCGTCCCTTCACTCAGTTGAATATCAAGAACTACATCCAGAAAAACCTATTCATTTCACATCAAATGAACATAATCTGTCTTTAACCCTTTTAGTACTTCACCAAGCATGCATTCCCTTACTACATTAAATCATAGCCAAAATCATTAACTCGTAGCCAAAAAGAGGAAGAAAAGTGGTTTTACCTTGACTGAAGATGTTGATTTCCTGAGGTGCCAGCTACGGTGTGAAACTGCAAATTCCAACAGAGACGTTGACACCAGGAAGATACAGGCGAACATCCAAACATCGATAGCCTTCACGTATGCTACAGGGGGGAGATCTTTCTGCGCTTGATCCAGTCTGGTTGCTAATGTCAACAAAGAGGTGAGTCCTAATGCGATGCGTGCTGGTGCCAGGTCAAGCGGAAGCCAAAAGGAAATCCAGGAGAGAATAACGATGAATGACGTAGGGGCGTATAGTGTCACAAGATGAAAACCAATAAGATGATCCAACTTGATATTTATTCCAATGCATGAGTAAGCTGAAATGATAAGCATAAGTGGGTTAAAGTCACGCATTATGGTGTTGCTAAAACACTTTGTGAACAACTGGAGCAGTAGTGGATTTATTTACAGTTTTTTGGAGGGGGGGGGCAGTGGTTGGTGGAGTGAAGCTTCCCTTGCCCCAGACGCTATTTTCAACATGCATAATCCCACATGGCAGTTACAGAGCATATTTTTGTGTGTCTTTCCTCCTCTTCTCCCTTTAGCAAAATCTTGTCTCTGATACTGCAAGCTTTTTGCTTATTTTGATATTTTACCGTTATTTCTGGTTTCGCAGTGCATTTTTCAGCACACATTTCATACGTCAAGGAATCCTCTTTTTTATGAACTTATTTTCCTTGGGGAGGAGGAGGGGAGTGAAGTGGATTGCGGTGGGGGAGGGGGGGGGGAGAAAGTCAAAAAAGTCATTGAAAACACAAGTTAACGAAAGGAGTTAGGGAGTTGTGCCTGAAAGCTAAGGTCACCAGCGGACAAGCAAGACAAGCAATCCTTTCAGTTTTTTACCGGGGAAAAAGGAAACAAGGGGCACTGAAAGTGAAGCAGCCAAGGGGCTGTGCCCCACTATCGCCAGTCCGATCCTGGGTACCATTTTCTGGTTTCATGGGCACAGAAAAAGAACCCGGAGACGCTTCATCCATTTCATCGTTAGGTTCCTAATGCTTGAAGCGTATATTTGTCATCCGCATACCGTAGCTAAACTGTATTCTTGTCAGCTTGTGAATAGTATACTCCAGATTGAAACACACTCCAAATTTCCCGTTGGACAAAAAAAAAACATTTTTGAATTGGGATGTAACTCGCCCTGAAATGCCTCGTGGTTTACAAATTTTGGATCCAACGATAGGAAATTTAGGCTAGAAATGTCCATATTCGGGAGACAAATCTTAATTTTTCAGTCAAAGCTATACTCACGGCACGAGGACAGCCAAGGAGGTTGTAGTCAATATAAGTTATTTTACCCAGTGTAATGATAATTTCAAATGACTAGCCTTCTCAGTGGCATTACTTCGTTAGAGCCGGTTTGGGATATTCACACTTAATTACACAGAATTACATAAAAAACGTAAAGATAAAATATCCATTGTAACATGACCAATCTTGATTTGAAAATACCAATCGGTCACTGCCATGCTTAGTGCTAAGACATTAAGTGTCAGTTTCTCTTAAGGAAGCAGTGTTCGAAAATAACATTTGCTCTAGCTGCGACTACAGTTTAAAGTGTATTTCGGTGTTGACGTCAAGAGTCAAGACATGTTGACGAATAGTCACAAGTTTTATTTTGTCGTTTTAGTTAAAGGCACATAAATCCCTCCGTCCCGGCCGCTTTACTCATACGTCAACTGCGCTAAAATATAGTTCACACGATCGCAGCGCGCATTGCTCTGTGAAACAAGCATGACGTCACATCCGACGCTAGAGCATACTCATTTCGGAGCCGCGCCATGCGACACATCGTACAAATGGTAAAAGGCAAAGATGGAGCGACTAGAGGTAAACAAACACTGGCGCAGATGACTGCACGTTATGATCATCAATGTCTCTGGTCTGTTGCTGCGGTAAAATACCCACACGTTAGTTTTATTTGAACGAAGTTGAGCAAATAAAAGATTCTGGGGTCTTTATTCTGTGTTGATGTCGAAATTTACGTCGTATCGTTGCCGACTATATGTTATGTATATTAATTTATTGGCGAGTTCAAGGAGGCCTGCTTAGGGATCGGTCATTATGTATCGCTTTTTTTGGGGGGGGGGAAGACATTTTAACCCCCCCCCCCCTTCTTCGGGCAGTAAGTTTACACCCCTGCGACCGATCTCATTTTGTCCTCCCGACCGTTATTTTTTCCCTTGCAGCCTAATTTGTGACTTCATGTTTTAGTATTATGCGGGCATCATACGCGGCGTTACTGTACAGAAACAGCTTAAATAAAAGGCATAAAATTGGGTCTGTTTTAAGCGTACCATCGAAAAATAAAGCTTCTCCCGACCGACCCTAGTTGTAATTTAATTGGTACTGCAGCTAAACGTTTTTTTCCATAGGCCTTATGTCTGCTACGACAATTTACGTCTGAAACTTAATCCGCAATTTAATTTCTTCTCCGCCTTTGGTTTTGTCCATCACTGTGTCAGGATCCTGACACCCCTGACCCACCCCTTCTTTCCTAGTTTCTTGCGGTAAACATAGGATAAACCCAGAGGGAGCCGTCACAAAATACTCTTGGTGTGCCGGCCTTTTTTTTTTTCTAACTCACCTCTCTATATACATATACACTCTACCAAGGGCGGCAACACGGACGCACGGACAACGATACACCATCATTTTAAAACAAAAACAGATCACGCAATTAACTTCGTATTGACTTCTTACGCAATAATGCCAACAAGAATACCCGAATTGATCCAACAACACCCAAAATACAACAATACCTCCATTAGAACTAACTGTTTACGAAATAATAGACAAACTTTGAGGTCAATGCGAAAGGCGAGGCGGTAGTGAAGTACGCCACCGTCACGCAAACAAACGCCGATATTTTGTGGAGTTTACGGTTGAATGTGTATTTTTTTAAACTCAACGTTACGTTGAAACACTAAGCTTGCCAACCGCCACTTTGTTTGGTAATTTATTACAATAATTCGGGCAGACGAGCTCGACAAAGTTGAAAACTACGAAATTTTCGCGTCCATAGCCCAAGCGCTAGCCGTCATCCATTACCGGAAACTGAGCAATCCCATAACCCTCTGCGCGTACGGCCGCACTGTGATCTTCCTTTCCGCTGATTGGTTCTTGCCTGGGGCTACTTTAATGTCAACAAACGCAAGTACGATTTTCGTAACAGCTTGTTAGAAAAGGGGAGATCGCATCTTTTAAAAAAACAAATAAAGAATTGTTACGATGTTTTATAATTATGCAGTGTTGGAAATCGTACGGCCTGATTTTTTAATTACGAAAAGGAAAACTATTTACGCCAATCAGAGGAGAGGAAGCTGGTGGAAGGTAATGGCTGAACGATAGCGCTAGGGCTATGGACGCGAAAATTTCGTAGTTTTCAGCTTTGTTGAGCTCGTGTGCCCGAATTATTGTAATAAATGACCAAACAAAGTGGCGGTTGGTAAGTTTAGTGTTTCATGGTAACGTTGAGTTAAAAAAAATACACATTCAAGCGTAAACTCCATAAAATATCGGCGTTTGTTTGAGTGGCCGTGGCGTATTTCATTACCGCCTCGCCTTTCGCATTGCCCTAAAAGTGTGCCATAGTGTGCTTATTATTCCTTATACAGTCGGTTCTAATGGAGGTATTGTTGTGTTTTGGGTGTTGTTGGATCAATTCGGGTATTCTTGTTGGCATTATTGCAGGGTTCATACCGACCTGGAAAGTCAGGGAAAATCAGGGATAGTCAGGGATATGAAATACGGTCAGGGAAAGTCATGGAAAATTTAGGAAAAGTCAGTGATAGTCAGGGATATTCAGTTATTTTTTTAGAATGAACCGTGCTGACCAAAATTTCCAGCATTTCCTTTCATTGAAAATGTGATGCATTTTCAAATGTTTGGAAATCATTTGGTTATAAAATATCATCCACAGGTAGCCAGAGTAGTCATAAGAAACACTTTGGGTTGAGGTGGAGTCAGATTATTTGGACCTTAGGTATGGGGGTCAAGATTTGTGACAGGTCTTAAAGTCATGAAAAATACTAGGCCACGTTTTCATTATCCATCTACAAACCCCCTACCCCCCACCAACCTCCTAAAATTGTCACAAAGTTAAAAAAAAATTGTGCTTTTGCATGGGAGCACTGCAGTTGACTGCCTAAGTAAAACATTTTTAAAAACAAGTGTTTTGGTCAGGGATATTTGAAGGAGTAAGTCAGGAAAAATCAGGGATAGTCAGGGATATTCATTTTATGATATTAGTATGAACCTTGCCTAAGAAGTCAATACGAAGTTAATTGCGTGATCTGTTTTTGTTTTAAAATGATGGTGTATCGTTGTCGGTGCGAGCGTGTTGCCGCCCTTGGTAAAGAGTATATGTGAGTAGAGGTGAGTTAGAAAAAAAAAAAGGCCGGCACACCAAGAGTATTTTGTGACGGCTCCCTGTGGATAAACCTAATAATTGTCGATCCAATTCTCGTTTTGTCCTTTCCTTTACCGATTCGGTAGCAAATCTACTTGGTGGAATAAATAAATGCGTTCACCACTCGCCCACTCGCCATGTCTCCTGATAAGCTCAGAACAAGGTTAACTGGGATTGAAGCTACGTGCCTCGAGTAAGGCAGCTACTTTCTCACTTGGCTTTAGCTCAGAAGCGGCAAGTCATGACTTGAAGTGCACGAAGAATTACTACGTCACAGACTAGGCGTGTAAACATCGCGTGACATCACGACAAAAAGGAGCCCCAGAAGCACCCAGAAGCTTTCTGGCGGGAGTGAGATATTCCTCGGACCGAGCGGTAAAAAGAAGCTTACTAGCGTACACGCGCCACATCTGTCACCGGTATCGTACCCTTAGACGATCAAATAAAAGGTAAATGAATTCATATAAAACTATTTCCGGTAATGTATCGAGGAAAACTGTTAAAATATACAGGAGGGAGTTATGTGCCTTTAAGTAGTCTTTTATTTTCACGAGCTTTTACGCAACAAATTCAGAGAGCATTAAAACCAAAATCAGCCTCACAATTTTACTGTCAAATGTGTGATGGTACTTGATTATATTTTTGATAACTGTTGGTGTTTGAGGGACAGATGGCAGCAGCAGACTTAGTAATAGTAGTAGTTAGACTATAGAATGGCCATGCAAACCGGAATGGTGTGCTGAATTGAACATCAACATATTAGGCAAAAACGATTCGTTTGTTTTCGTAAGAATTACAAACGATTGGCAATGAATAAACGTATCATGATTCATGAATATACGTATTAGTACATAGATTCTATCTATTGTCTACCCTCTGCGTAGCGTGAATTACTTCTATGCAAAACTAATGATATGAGATACAAAACCAAGAAGGTGCATGAAGGTGGAGTGTGACATTTTGGATGTGCTGTTTTCCTGTATCAAACAATAACAAATTGTTAACATTGTTAAAAAAGCGAATGCTTTTAACAAGAATTTATAGGGTTGCGGAGGAGAATTTGTGACTGAGACCAATACTGAAACGTCCTAGATCTATTTCCATTGGTTCCATCAGAGTTTGTAGAGGGCGCCATGAGTTTTGTGTAGGAATTTCTACTCAGTTTAAAGCCTAAAACTAAACTAACCAAAACAAAACTAGCATTTATTTAATTATTATTTAGTTTAGCTTAGTTGTAACTTAGTTTACTTTAGATTTGGGCTGAAAATTGAACAAAAATTACGAGATGAAAGGTGTGGCGCCCTCTGAAAACTCAGAAGGAACTAATTGGAATGGATCTAACACGTTTCAATAGCGACTTTTTAGGGTTACAAATTCTCTTCCCCAACCCTATAAATTCTTGCTTTTAGCCATAGGAAGTACACAGAAAGCATTAACTTAAAATTTTTTTTTTTTATTGTTTGAAACCAGCAGATCCGAAACATCGCACTTTACTGTATGAATGCTCAGTTTTCCGTCTCATATCTATGTTTGGAACCATTTTATTTTCATGTCTCTAAAAATAATGCGGCATTATTCCAAAGATCCTGCGATAATTTTTCATTTAAGGGTTCATGAACTCATGGCAGACATGACACTGTAGGGAGGAAACACTGTAGTGATGATATTACCAGCAATACCGACACTTTCAGAATGAATTCTGACTGCTTTTATTGAGCCACATGGGTCAGACCATACCTGATGTGAGTAGCCATCCAGTTAAATTGCCTTTCACATTTTTTTTCCAACTGTGTATTGAGGATGGTGTATCCATCTCACCCTCGCATCCTCACTGCTGGGTGATGTTCTGTGTTCGAATTCCTTTAGACCAAATAGTCTTAAAACAGTATGAATGCGACTCTTGAACATTTTAGAATTCGATCGTTCACCGCAGTCATTGTGCATTATTTGTTGCTTCTACTTGGTACTGTGATGTATAATTTAATAGTCTGGATTCGCTCCCTCTTGCAGTTTGCCGCCATGGCTTGGGCTGAGAGTTAACAAACCTCCAAGGTCATTTCTACGACCAAAGATATGACCACGAATCTGTGGAACAATTGCACGGTTATGAACACTGGAAGAATTTCACACAAGAACTCGACGTTAGTATTGTTTAGTCTGGCTGACTGCAGTTAAATCAATGGCAGCTGGCGGTATTGAACATTTGTGACGTATTCTTGTATTTTTCACTGTTTTGACAAACTGTGCGATGGTAAGCGGTAGTTTTGGTTATAATTTTGCTGTGTAAGTATTTTAGCTCTGGTTAACTTATGGTGTATTTTGTTGTAGGTATTGCTCATGGAAATGGCCATAAGGGCATGGATGACCGTCGTTTTAAAGTCCATTTTTAAACACTGATCTTTGCCGTTGAGCTTCGTGGTTCGAAACTCGTTCATTTTACTGTGATGTACCATTAATTCATTGTTGGGTCCTACATTAGTGGCAAGTTTCTCACCCATTAGGCTACCGCATACTGGAAATAGACTTATCTTTATCTTGCCAACGTAGTTATTTTATTACCTCTACTAGTTTGTCGTGGAAGAGGACACTGTCTGCATAGTGAAAGTTTCTCATCTTGCAAACTGCCCTTCCACTCGGCTCATTCTGCCCTTCCACTCGGCACATACATACTCATGAAACAACTAGAATTAGATGATAATTAAGGTGCTGGTCAAAGGTGAACAAAACAATGACGTTAGATACAGTTATGACAACCCTAATTGAAACAAATGAGACACGAGACATTTCTTATTAGAGAAATCACTCCTATCATGCTAATAATCCGTGATTGTGAATTACCACATACTCTTGTTACGTTGGTGAAGTTTTCGATTTTAGAGTATAACAAAGTATTTAAGCAACTTAATCTAAGCAC
>JAHWFP010230729.1:3440-17573 GCA_023313725.1 Lithobius niger
TGTAGCCTATAATCAAAATAAGGAAATAATAAACAGGGAATTTTATAAACCCAATCACATTTACGTAGCATCACTTAACGTAGCTACAGATGTAGAAACCGATGATAATCCTAAATCTACATGGAATTGTACACCTAAACAACATTTAATAGATGTTACTGTGTTAAGAGACGAAATAATTCCATCAAATTGTGAGAGTAGAATAACGGGAAATTTTTATTTTCCGTATCCAGAAATACAGACAGGAGAATTCCAACCTAAAAACGGCGAATTTCCTGTACATCTGGCTCACAGTCTTGTTAACACAACTCCCACAGGTATTATTCCAGTTATGTGTATAAATCTTAACGGATTTGAGTATGAGGATGACGCTTCCTTAGTTTCGTCAAATTCGAATTTGCCCACCTCAAGTCCAACTGAGAAATATCAAACCGCAAGTCCCATCGGGGTATCTCAAATCTCAAGTCCTATCGAGACTTCCCAAAATCAATCCAAACCGAGTGAAAGCTCAACGGAAGTGCCAGTTAGTAGCCTAACTGATGCTCCCAAGCCAAAATCCAAGCAGAACTCGATGCGGAATGGGAAATTTTAAAACATAGGTTCACGTTTCCAGATTTAAACAGGGAGGAAACGGGAGAATTTCTAGATATGCTTAGAAATCATCAAGATTCATTTTCTAAAAACGATTTTGACTTAGGATGTTATGAGGGATATGAAGTTTCTATAGATACTGGCGAATCACACCCGTAAGTTCTAAAATGTACCGAGTTCCATTTCACCAACGTGAATTATTGGATAAATACATTGACGAAATGCAGAGAGTAATTCAAGAAGGAAAATCAGGATGGTTATCTCCTTGTCTAATGATAAAGAGAAGGCCAACTGGTATCGCGTAGTCGTAGATTTACGCAGCTTGAATTCTGTCGTTGAAAGTGTAAGTGTTCCAATACCTACTGTGATAGAAAGTATCAACTTAAATTAGCGTAATCTGCTAAACCTAAGACGAGCTTCTCTGCTAACTCTTAAAAAAAAACCTAAAATCAAATGACTGGTCTTTAAGACGATAAGAAGAAATAAAATTAGCTAATTTTCAATGTTCCTTGATCCATCAGTCATCGGAAGATCTGATCGACGCTTCTAACAAGCGAAACATCTTTTATAAAGATTATGACGGAATTCTATACAGAATTCGACTAGCAGACCCAAATAGAGGCCGTATGCACAATCTAGCACATATGTGTATACCAAAATCTCTACGGAACTATTGTATTCGGGATTACCATTCCACACCTGGCACCGGACATCGCGGAGCCACTAAAACTAGAGAATTAATAGAGCTTTATTGCTATTGGCCTAAAATGATGGACGATATCGCACATTACGTTAAAACTTGTCAAGTATGTCAAGCTTACGTTAGACCTAACAAGCCACTAAAGGCTAAGCTAAGAGCCTATCAACCCCTATAGAGACCAGGTCATTCATGAAGCTTGGATCTCAATGGACCCTTGAATAAAAGCGTTCACGGGAACGTCTACATAATGACGTTAATTGACGACTTCAGTCTTTATGTAATTGCAGTCGGAATTCCCGATAAGACAGCAAAAACAATAGCCAACAAGTTGTTTTCTCACCTCATAGCTAGATTTGGAGCACCCGTGCTACTGCGTGGAGACAACGGAAGTGAGATGAACAACACTATTGTGGCAAGATTGTTCAAATTAAATTAACGTCAAATTTGTTCAATATTAAACAGATAAACTTCATTCCTAACACATCGTGGGTAGGAGGAACGGTAGAAGCCGCAAATAAGAGAATAGAAACAGTATTACATAAAATTTCTGCAAGTTGTCCAGAAAATTGGTACGAATATCTAGAATTAGTGACTATAGCGCTAAATGTGTGTCTTAATTCAACCACGCTAATTAGCTCACACTATTTACATCATGGTTCAGAATTTAGATTGCCAAGTGCATTAGCTTTCGAATCACCACGAATCTGCTATGATAGTGGTGACACTATAGTACGTCTAGGGAGTAGACTACAAGCAGCATTCGAATTCGCTCGAGCGCATACTTGGAAAGCAGTTAAGAGACAACAAAACTTTTATGATCGCACTGCATGTCCGTACCGCTATATAGTGGATGATTACGTATTATTACGCGACTTCTTACCAATTAAACAAATTTCACCAAAATTACTTCGCGCTTGGATGGGACCGTTCAGGATTATGGAATTTGTTAATGATGTTATCGTTCGTATTGTACATTTCCTGGATCCATTAAAAGTCGTTCGCGCACATGTGAACAATCGAAGACCATGGTTCCTAAGAACGACTAACCAACCTGTTCCTTTTAATAGACCTACCGATTTGGATTTATTAGAGCAGCTTAACGGTACCTTGACAGAAGCTGAAATAAAATTACAACAGTACGTAACAAAACTTTTGGAAGATCCGACAGACCATTTATCGGAGATTCAACCACCAACGTTTCGCCTTCCGAGCCTGACGATGCAGCTAGCGGTTCAGAAACGAGCCCAACCAAGAAACGCAAACGCGTCGAGCCAAAATCGGCCGCTTATTTACAAAATAAATACCGTAAAATAGATTACGAACATAATAAACAAAGAATGCTTGGTTCTACACATGGTTATAATACCCGTAGCAGTAAAACTACCCCAGAAATCGGGCTGCGTCGGCAGTTGGAAGAGGCAAACATGGAGGATGAGTAATTCTTTGTGTATCCAAGGGAGAACAAAGAAAACATGGCGTCACCGTGAAGGAACGTTCACGCACTCTGCACGAGGGGACCCTAGTGAGTAAAAACGGAAGTTCTTTACCGAAACCAAGCATGATTGCTAAACCAGTCACCTACGCAGTTTCGATTCTCACAGTGCATGATACTGAGTATGTTTACATCGCATGAATACATGAAAATAGTCTATTATGTTTCAGGATGTAATGCAAAATAACTTTTGAGACGGAACTCGTATATTGTTTAAGAAAATACTATTATTTGAAAATAGGAGAAATATATACAAACAAATAATACGAAAAAATATATATACGTAAATACATATAAACATGGCATACGAAATGGAAATATTTACAACATGACATAAGCAAATGATAAGATAACCATGAAAATATTTACAAAACAATCAAATCACAGAAAATAATTAACATAAGGTTAATTGAAATAGAATTTTACAAACATGGAAGTACATGGAAAATCATAAAATAAAAATGTAACACGTATAACCATGTTGTAACCGTAAGTTACTGTAGAAGGACAATTTGAAATTAAAACTATCAAATGATCGAAAATTCAAGAAATTTGGAATTTTTAAATGGTCGAAATTTAAGAAATGTAAATTTGGAAAATTTGACTAGAAAACTGAATTTGGAATAGAAAATATCAGTAACCAAAAAAAAACCAATTTGGACGTAAAATTAAATCTTTACGGTAAGTCACGGTTACGAAAACATAAGTAAAAAAAAAAAATTTGCAAAACAAAGTAAAATTAGGAATATAAATACATACAACAAAGAAACAATTCCAGGATTCTGGTAAATAAATTAAATAAAATGGCAACATACATGAAACAATAAGCCAAGATATAAAAAAAAAATTTTTTTTTAATTAAAAACATTGAACATAAACAATTCCTGAAATAAAAGGATCAAAATTAGTACATATAAAATATATTGTACAATCACAGATTTAAGAAGTATAAATTTAATATACTTGGTCATGATATAAATGATGACAATCGAGAAAATTTAAGAACAGGGAAATTTAATTTTGACTAAAATTTAAGATTTTATTTAGAAAGTTAAGAAATTAATAAGGAAAATTTAATTTGGAAGAACTTTTAGAAATCTATGATCATAAAAACATGATATTTTCCCTTAACCAGATAGTATAATAAGAAAATCAAAATTAAAATATACAACTATTTATAGTCCTGTAAACAGGACGGGCAGCATAAAACCCGACCGCACCGCTGATTTGTAGCGGGCAGTCGAGAACGGCAACGGTGTTACTCATCGCCGCTATCGCTATCTGGTTCATCTTAAATAAATAAAATTGAATGACAAAGATTAAAATTCAATTCATAAAATTACGAATGCATGTGAAATTGACATGTGAATTGGTTCATTGTAAGTATAAACATTCGCATATAGCGATACGTGTTGTTACCTTAGTTTCTCTCACGTTCATAAGAACGATATGGAGGAAAATCACTATAAAATGGTATACGGGATTAGGATGTTCAAGCATATGAGACCAGCTGGAACATGTTCCTTCCCGACATAATTGTTATAACTACATGACAACTTCGTGAGTGATACTACACCCCCCACCCCACAGTTAACAGAACTTAATGCTTAATCCAAAATAAAGGAAACAAGTAGAATATTCTATTTTTCATTAAGACCATAGGTTACAACTACCTTTTCAAAACCATTATTTAGAGTTCGAACGCGCACCGGAAATTTAATTTTCCTATGCGCAGAGAGCCTATTCTACTTTTAGCGCTTAGTTCGCGCTACCGCGCTCATTGCGGCTAAAAGTTCAAAACCAAGGATTTGTAAAGATACATTTCCAGTATTTACCGGATGGTTACCGGACATTCAAAACTAATGTTTTATGTCATTTGAACTTATACGTACTATACAAACTTGTACAGTAAACAAATTTTACTAAAATTTAAAATCCCCCCCCCCCATGAATAGTTTCAGAACTTGTATTTCACTCACACTCTAGTTATTCTAGTTCGGACTACCTAACCAAAATAAACTTATTATACAAATAATAATAACGTCACGACATGGCACGGATTCCCTTTCATGAATGGAGAATATAAACAGCATTTAAGGACATTCATTTCTTAAATTTAAGAAAGAAAAATGAAGGTCCTAAACAGATGCTACCTTAATTATTTTAAAGGCATGAACTATCAAACTAGTATGAAACAGAAGTTGAACGAACTGTTCATAGCTATGCTTTACTGTTTAATTTTACATCCATAAGGATATGAATTATAAAATTAAAATTATTACTAATAGTAAGCAATATTTGCATTTCACATCCATAAGGAAATGGATCATGAAACGAAAATTGCAGCTTCATTTATTTTAGACCAGTTCATAGAAATTCCTCTTCCAGTGCTTTAAATAATTTAGCACCACGTTGTTAATAAAACATATAAATAAATAGAAATTGATTTTATTCCATTTCATGTAAATGTACCTTACCAGAAGGCCTAGAATTCATAGCGCCTATACCAAACAAATTTGAGAATAAGCATTTTGCTTCAAAATAACTCAGTTTTACTTTGAGAACCATTGATTTAAAGTTAAATCACTTTTGAAAAAAAAAGTACTTGTCGAAAACGACATTTTCTTGCTCAAGAAGCAATAATGTATTTCATATGCATATACTGCATTAGATTTTTTTTTAGACTTATTACAGTCAATAATTAAGTTTAAATCGCATAATATTGTGATAAGATTTGAAATAAGCTTTCTGGAAATTGTTTAAAAGGAAATGTTTTGTATAAACAAATTTGATATTATCATTTCCACTTCCAGCAAATCAAAAAGTAATATTTACTAACCAACATGTGAATAAAAGTTAAATTTAACATCACATGATGAAAATTTTGATAGAAAAAATAAATTAAAATAATAAATAAGTAATTTTCTTACCATATTGCCCATCATGACAGACGGGACAGTCATGCCTACAAGGACCAGGGCGACGGCACTGCTGGACGCCGCTGCCGGATGCTCCCGCATCGACATCTGGGTCTTGAATATGATAGATGCGGGCGAGGTCCGGAAGCGGCGGCAAACCCTCTAACAGGTGGTCCGGGAAACAGTCCAAAAGATCGGCGGGCTGCTCGTTGTTTGATAAGAAAGCTTCCTGCTAACGGGCGGCCTCTTCATGCTGCGCCAGGGCTCGATGCAAGTTTTGCTGCATGAAGAATACGTTTTTGGCGTTGACTACCCGCCAGAAATAAGACGCAAACTCCTCGGTTCCGTAGGGAAAAGGCGGAAATGTCACACAGCGGCAATGCTCATTGCCGTGCGTTAATTGGGCTACAAACTAAAAAGGTGGGAACTTAGACGAAGCTGTTGGGCTTGCGCGGACTCCTCGGGTGGAACCCCATCCATTAGGACATTTTGTCTCCTCCACCATGCAATGGGGGCACTCCTGGAATAAAGCAGGCGTCCGTTCGCAATATTGATAATGATGCAAACACGCACCAAATACCAATAGGTTGAGCGACAAAAACCGCAAGAAGTCTTTGAAATACTGGGGCATGTTCCCCACCGCGCTCCTTTCATCCTTGGGGATCGTCCTCCACTTCTTCTGTGGGGGATCCATGGTCATTAAAGTGGGGAGAGAAAATGAAAACAAACAGTCAACTGGAAGTACACAACTTCATGTGCGGGAAAAATCGCAGAACTTTCCCAGGTCCAAAATATTGTGACCCAAAAACGAACGGCAAAACCAATGGGTGCAAAGTTCAGGCTTGACATCATGAAAAAGTGGCCGTCTCTTTTTCCAAGGGACCTAGCTCACCCCCTCTGCTCATATAGTGACCATCAGCTATTATTTACATAGCCTCGACCAGGCTGCATTTTGAGGTCAGATCAAGCCAGCATGGCCCAGAGCCGTACCCCCAATCCTTTCAACCCACCGACCACTTTCGTTTATTGCCCACCCCCCTCCCTCAGTAGAGAGAGTGACCAGGCTCAAGGGCAACCATCAGCAAGTGAAAGGGATTGTCAAAATAGGTCAGGACGACTCACCCTTGGCCATGACATCAGTTGCTACCCACCCAAGAAGCTAAAATTAGCAAACTCGCTCCTTAGTGGGAAAATACTGAACTATTCTATTAAAATAGAATCAACTACATTTTTTTTCAATTAAAGGGACGAATTTCGTCCGACTTCCATGTCACTGAGTGACGGTGTAACTACAGTACTGGTTACCCTGGGCAAATCAATAATACGAGTTGGCCAGACTCCATCATTGATTCGCTAGGTTATAAGTCTGCACTTACAATACTAAAGTTCACATGCGGCTGTTGCCAACCATGAATCATTTAATTCATGTATAGAGTCACAAACATATACAAAATTATAAATAATTGTGATACGTTTTCAGATAACCTAAAATATATGTGAATGTAACATAACTGATGTAGTCAAAATTCATGAATTTTCAGAAAAATTGTGCAACATACAGTGAATTATGGTAAAGTGTCAGGATGGCAGATAAATGGAGAAAAGAGCCTGAATCATAGAACAGGGATCATTCCATCATGATCCAGGACTAATGAATAAAAAGATAAGTGATTCTTAGCCTCGTGGTGAAAACATCTGTGTAAATTATACACCCCACCCCTCCTTGCCACGACACTTATAAATTAGTTGACACTTGCTATGCAAATTTAAAATGTGGAATTTCTTAAGTTAATGGGGAAACATATATTAACTTATTAACTTGGAAAACATTCCTTTTACTCATTGTACAGCTCAGTTAACTTGGAAAACATTCCTCTTACTCATTGTAAAGCTCAGTTAACTTGGAAAACATTCCTCTTACTCATTGTAAAGCTTAGTTAACTTGGAAAACATTCCTCTTACTCATTGTAACGCTCAGTTAACTTGGAAAACATTCCTGTTACTCATTGTAAAACTTATTAATACGAAAAAGAAACACATTGCTGTTGCCTATGGTGAAGCTTGTTACTTAGGAAAACGTTCCTGTTACCTATGGTAAAGTTATTAAATTGGGAAAACATTCCTTTTACTCATTGTAAAGTTCCTAACGTGTAAACACACTGTTGCTACCTATGGAAAAGCACACTTAACGTTAATTACATAAAATGATTCGCTATGTGAATCCAACTTGATTAAAAGTGAGGTACGCTTAAGACCTGGAATGCCAGACGTAACTTCAAAATTAACGGTTACACTAAGTTTCAAAGTACCTCACACGTCAGTCCCTAAGGGACAGATCACACACGCTTATTCAGGTTGTAGTGAACACCTTGAAAGATCTACCGCATGCTGGAAAATACTTTTTCCTGGTTGGCAACAGCCGCATGTAAACTTTAGTGTTGTAAGTGCAGACTTATAACCTAGCGAATCAATGATGGAGTCTGGCCAACTCTTATTATTGATTTGCCCAGGGTAACCAGTACTGTAGTTACACCGTCACTCAGTGACATGGAAGTCGGACGAAATTCGTCCCTTTAATTGAAAAAAAAATGTAGTTGATTTGACTTCCGGTGCTAGTCACCACACAAGTGGTGCAACATCGCTCTGAACAAGAATATTCAAAATTAAATTAAGCATGCATAATCTAAGTTAAACAGCTTGCATCCGCAACGGTTTGATACCCGGAAAATTTTTACGGATGCCGTGCAACTTCTAAATTAAACAGCTTGCATTCGCAACGCTTATACCCGAACAGGTTCGGACGCCGTGCATATTCTAAGTTAAACAGTTTGCAATTACAACGCTTAGATACCGGAAAAGATTTTACGAATGTCATGCATATTCTAAGTTAAACAGTTTGCAATCGCAACGCTTAAAATACCAAAAAAAAATAATCTAAGTTAAACAGTTTGCAATCGCAACGCTTAGATAAAAAAAAATACTGCCGACCCTAGCAGATTATTGGAAACTTAAATTCCGAAAAATATAAGATTTTTATAAGCAGCACAAACGAAAAAAAAAATGTGTATGATTGCTGCAATTCGATTTAATTCGACTACGCCTGTGTATTGGTCGCTTACGTTCAGGAGGACCAGTGTAGGTAACACAGGCATAAAGCGGTTCTTTTGCCAGGCAAAAGAGCTCGTTAAAGGCAATAGCCTTACAGACAAATCACTCTATAACAAGCACTCTAGTAGCGAATACGAGTCACTAGAGCATCACACGACATTAGGGTTGAGGATTGTACTGATCACATCCTGCGGTATAACA
This sequence comes from Lithobius niger, assembly GCA_023313725.1. NCBI lineage: Eukaryota > Metazoa > Arthropoda > Chilopoda > Lithobiomorpha > Lithobiidae > Lithobius > Lithobius niger. The sequence continues at coordinate 12,451 of JAHWFP010230729.1, forward strand.
TTTATTGTGGGACAACGCAATAATTTCTAAAATTCATGTTTGCTGGCGGAACCTTAACTGCTAGGTTCGACCTGAACATGTAGTCAAAATGGGTTGACACACATACACACGAACAAGGTTCTTAAAATGCCATCATAGACGGCTTTCTGTATTGGTCAGTTTGAACTGTCGCTTGGTAGTCAAAAGAGAAAACAGACAAACATGAATACACTTGTTTCTTAATAAGCTACGATTGACGGCTTCCCACACGGGTTAGTCTAAACTGTCTCGTAGTAGTCAAATGGGTGAAACAAATACAAATAAACACATAATATATTTTACACACCACATCAATTGAGCCGCATATATGAATGAGTTGCAGTACTCATTATGCTGTTTCGAAAAAATGAAACGTAGAGTCAAATGCAGACACTAACAAAAAATACTACCAAATCGTGGAGTATGCATAAATATCTTAAAAGGTCAAGTACTCAATAGGCACACAATCGTGAAAATTTTCATTGGGAATAGCAGTAAATGACATTTACAGTAAGGGGTTAAGCGAATACGACTTAACGGGGTAACAAAACAGGTATCCTGTCCCCTCCCTTGTTGAAATGCTTATTTTGTTACTATGTAGCATGAAAATTTTATCGAATAAGTGAAAAGCATGATAAAACTGATTTTGATAACTTGGTCGCCAGTTGAGTCCCAATACGAGACCAAACAAGTGATATATTCAGAAACATACAAGTTTCTGGGCGACTCATGTATGTAGCATGCATATGATATTTTATTAGTGTGAAAACTGTGTATTCCGATGAAATCTTGTTGCTATTGGTACTACAGGGAAATAATGTTTAAATTTGACAATGTCAAATAGTACTGTTTGAATCGAACCATGGATATTCCATACCTTTTGGTTTTATAAAGGTTTATAAAGGTTTTAAATTTGCCTATGAGAGCAAATCAAAGTCCAAATGTGAAGAGGCAAGAAAACAAGATTTCAAAGGGAAAATGTTGAAAGTTGACAAAACATAGCTGGTAACGCTTGTGTTTTCTTTCATTCCCCCAGCTAGAGCAAATCTAGGTTAAACGACCGGCGACATGATTGCCAAAGGTAGAGAAACCTACTCAGCCTTGAACGACCTTGGCCGGACCAGTGGCCAACTCGAGGTCAAAAGTAAGAGCACAACACGATATGGGAAAGTGCCACGCCTCCCTCGTTGAAAGCAAGAGGGATAAACAAACCCATGTGGCCAGCCCAAGGAAAGCGAAATATCATTTATTTCAGATCAACAGCAACAAAGTTGATTTATTAAAATTGAGCTCAGTTACATGGGGAATGCGCACTCGAGTCTTGCATGCACTTAAGCCATACAGTATTTTATTCCAATTCCACCCAGAATAGTATTGCTCAATTATGAAGCAATTTAATCTTACTGTACATAATTATTGCCCCAATTTCTGTGAAGGTTGTTTTTTTACCTCAAAGAAAGGTGGTTTTCCCTAGTCACACGACAATTAACTTTGGGCCGTCGGTGAATGCGAAATTCTTGCTTAATTATGTAAAGCAGTTTCTGTTATAAATGAGCTGGGTTTGGAAGCTAAAATAAGGAACCACTAAAAAGGTACCATGATTTTAGGATGAACAGGGATTATGTAAGGAAATTAATAATGGCTTAATTAATATTCATAACAGAAACAATACAATTAATTAATTGGATGCATATTGCATAATATCATACATTTATTAAAATGCATGAGCCGAATATTTATTCGGATTGATCAAAACGACTCCAGATGACAATTATAATTGGGAGTCCTTCTTCAAAGACAACCGAGAGGCGGCAAGATCATTTGAGACTGAACAAGTGTAATTACACCTATTGCTAGAGTTTAAAGGATGGCATTACCAGCTGACATTATTTATGATAGTTTCGTAGAACCTAAATGACTTTCTAGAAGTAGATTTAATTACGATAAGATTGTCGCTCGTGATCGATCACTTCGTGGAATAATGATAAGTCCCTACGACACGGGATAGCGGCATATACCTTCAAAGCGCCACATACGGGGAACAATTAATGAACCCGAATACAACAATAGGATGATTGACAGGCGTAGAGGTCCCATTTGGCGATAAGGGCCCAAGCTGTCCAAATGTTACTATATTTAGCTTTTCAATAATAAATCAATACTACAATGGATCGATCATGGCCGATAACGCCACAGTATTTAAACCGAACCTCGGAATGCGTGATATCATCCGATCACCAGCCGCTCAACAGTTGTTAACTAGTTCACGCCAGTCAAATTCCGAAGGCCGCAATCCAGAAGTACGCCAGGCAGATAGCCGTGCCGGGTTAGGGACGAGGTTTCGCTGCCTAGCCGAGCCGTGGGCCCATGGCCGCACTCAAGCTTCTAGTATAGAGCTAAGTATTTTGATTCATTAGCAATGGCTAAGATTGTTTATGCTTAACTATTACCAATCTGTACGCTACTAAATTAACCCGAGATTCCTTTAATTAATATAGAGAATATCATATTGATTAGGTTTACTGCTCGACTTGATCCGTAATGCCATTCGTTCGACTCATTGCCGATAATTGTAATCGTACAATCAAATCATAACAAATCTGTCATTGATTTAATTGGCCATATTGTGGGGCCAATATTGTGTACACCGGAGTGTCGATTAAAGGCCCAGTATAATTGGATGTTTGCTTATTATTTAGCCTACCTATTTTATACTTGATTAGTGTTTTATACAATTGTTTGCCCTTATGCCATCCTAGACGATAATGTTTATTCTGGTCAAATGGTACTGGAATAGAACATTACAATGAAGTCATAAGTGTGATTCAATTCAACCTAATGCCCGAAAAAGAAAAATAATACCAATAATTTAAGACCATTCAGTTGTATTTTATAGAAAATACCGTCATTTTCCGCACTTTACAGTCTTTAAAAAGCTGAAATTTTAGCCTTAAAATTTGGGTCTGATAGTTGGTTCAACAACGATAGTTGGTTTGTTTGTAAACAGAATTTTAACAATCAAAAGTACGGGAAAATTTAGTAGCCTATTTACGAAGCTTTGTTGAAAAATAACATTGTTGATTTTGCTTGTATCTTGCAATTGTTTATGAACATAGTTGGTTGACATGTTCAGTGCTATAAAATAGGTTCAAGTGTATTATCTTGTGTGCATTTAAAATGTATTTGCTTTAAATTTTCTACGTAAGAGGAAATTTTGGTTAAAATTGGGTTAAACTTGTAGGCCTAAATTTGGTTCAGTGCATTGGTTTATTAGTCATTACAGTGCTAATTTTATGTGAATCTGATCGTGGTTGCTCTTAAAATAACCACCGTCAAATTATTGCCGACTTCAGGAGTTAAATTTTGGGAAAATTTCCTTATTTTCCATTTCAAAGGGAAAATTCATCATTTTGGTGCAAATTTGTAGTGCTTAAAACTTAAGACTTGTGCTACAAATTAAGTTTAAATTTACTTTAAGCTTTAATCAATTGCTTAAAATCTAGTTAAATAATGCCTAGAACTAAAAGTAATCGTGCTAGGGGCACAGTTCAAGTCTCTTCGAGAGGCAGACAAATTAGAAGGCCAGTAAATCGCCAAATTATGAGGAATTCACAGACGCTTCAGTCAGTACTACTAATTTAGACAATACTAATACTACTCAAAATGAATCGGATACAAAATCAGAGTATTCTGATACCATCGACGAGATCGATGATGCAGTAAATTTGCCTCCTCCCAAACGAGTTCAATCTCGCTCAGCTAATCGCTCTACTCAAAATAAGGGTAACGCTAAAGATCGAACTAGATCTAGGTCTCCACGTAATAAACGTGCAACTCAGACACCTTTAAATTCCCAAGTACCATTTAGTACCCAGGAACCAGTACATAATCAAGTGCCACCAAATAATCAGGTGCACGCTAACCAAAACGGGTCATTTAGTCAAAATATGCCACTAAATGAAAATGTTTCACTAAATCAAAATGTGCCATTAAATCAAACTACGCCACTGACCCAAACAGTGCCGTTAAATTTAGTAACACCACAGCACAATCGGGTAACGCCAAACTTAACGCCAACTATGCCTACCATGCAAATGCAAACAAGCGCTCAAACAACGCTTAATATTCATGTGCCAACAAATTCGCAAATACCGAATCATTCCCATGTTCCCATTACCCCAAATGTAGTGATAAATCCCCAAATTTCAAATGGAAATCAAACACCGCTAACTTTTACCCCAAATTAGAGTAGCGGACAACAGGGTAATGTGATGAATGAAGCTCACCTTCAAAAGATTTTAGATCATACTTTAGCAGTATGCTTGCAATCAAATAGTGATAATCTTAAGGCAGTAAATGATAATCATTTAGAAGTGCTGAAAACTATTACCGAATCAACTCAAACTAGAGATTCACAAACTAAGTCTAGAATTTGGGAAGAATTACGTTCAGCCAAGAAAGATATATTACCTTTTGCAGGGGATGACTCATTAGACATTTTCGCTTTTGCATTAATGGTCGAAAATTTGCGCACATTAGATCCTTCACTACAGGATTCAGAACTAATTTCAGCTGCATGTAGTAAATGTACAGGTCCAGTTGCAATATATTTAGCCATGAATCCTCATATAGCCACTTCCCGAAATTGGGACAGCTTTAAGGAAATTTTAATCGATAGATTTGGTTGCGGAGGTGAAATCGTCACACCTACGTCGTTCCACACAGTGCGACTCAAACAGGGAGAAACTATCGAACTTTTCGCTGCCAGGCTAGAGAAATTGGCTTCACAACTTTGGAGAGTTAAGCCTTCCGATTCGGAAGCACAGCGAGCTTTTAAACAATTAGCTAAGGATGATGGTATGCATTCAGTATTTTTACACGCCATGCCACGAGAAATTGAAACTCACGTAACATCACAAATGCATACTACGTTCAGGGATACGTATAATTCAGCCATTTATAAACGTTCAGTTTTAGCTGGATTCCAAGGCGATGAAAATGATCGTAACTCAAATAAATCAGGCTATAAACAACTTTCTAATACGGAAGCAAACAATTTAGCTTTTGGCACAATGCTAGATAAAATGAACTCCTTGGAGAAAGGT
>JAHWFP010230730.1:0-28541 GCA_023313725.1 Lithobius niger
CTTTAGAGCACTGGGTTTTTTTAAAGACTTGCTTTCGTACTTAATACACTTAACTATTGTTTAATACTAATATCTGGTATTCTTTTACAAGAGAAGAGAAAGAGAGGGAGGAAGGGGGAAAGTAGAAAGAATGGAGGAAGAAAAGCAAAGCACGAGAGGGAGGGAGATTGTGGGAAAAAGAGAAGAAAGGAGTTATAGAGTGATAAGGGAGGGAGACAGTGAGGGAGAGATAGGATGAAGGAAGGCAGAGAGGGAGATAGACAGTGAGGGAAGGGAGGATGGAAAGAATAGAGGGAGGGAAAGAAATGAAAGAGATGAAAGGTTGGTGAGGTAGACAGTGAGAGAGAGGTTGGTGATGTAGAGAGTGAGAAAGAAAAGAAGGAAGGCAGGGAAGAATTGAGAGAAGATGTACAACATTGAGAAAAGTGAGGGATGGATGAGACAGGAGAGGGAGTAATTGTAGAGAGAAATTGGGGATCGAAAGTAAAAGAGAGGAGTCAGTAGCAAGAGAGAATGGTCAAGAAGAAGAGTCGGGAAGAGGGAGGAAGAAACAAGAGTGGTGAACAGGGAAAGAAATGAGGCAGGAGAGGAGGAGGGGAAAAGGACGGAAATAACAAGTGGGAAGGAAGTGAATATTATAAGAGAGGGAAGAGGGGGGGCGGAATTGAGGCTTAATGGCGCGTCGACAACTTGGTCATTAGCGCCAACCTCAGTCACAGTGCAGTGGTCCGGGTTGCCACTGCACCACACATTACAGAGATATTATTCAAACCCCTAATCTAAATCTTGTCATACATCTGTACCTCCAGCAAAAATTGAAAAACACCGGACAGGAGGACAGACTTATCGCCCAATTGACGCACTATGTCATGCGGAAGATGGAAACGACGACGAAAACCATCAAGATGGCAACAATCAACAAGGAAGTGCCGGACCGTAAGTGGCCGCCGACACCAATAACATTCAGGAGGGTCAACCCCCCGCAAAAGGAAACAGTGAGTAAGTCGAGTGTGACCAATGCGCAAACGGGCCAACACCACCTCCTCACGGCGACTGCGGCGACACGCCGAGTGCCATTCCTCAACAGTGCCTTTAATAGCTCGTAATTTATTGCCGTCCTGTCCATCCCACGAGGCTTGCCAAAAAGCGTGTAACCTCAGACGCAGAGTTGGAAAAGCGTCCGAGGGAACAAGGCTGAGATCCCTTCCGAGAGGGCCAGAAAGGGCCCCTTTTGCTGCAGAATCCGCTTGCTCATTTCCACCTATCCCAACATGGCCCGGGATCCAGCAGAAAAGCACGGTTTTCCGCTGGCCAGGCAAGCGGGAAAGCAAAGCTTGGACACGTTGTGTCAAGGGGTTCCGAGGATTGTAATTCGCCAAGGACTCCAGGGCACTCATGGAATCGCTAAAGATAATGAAATGCGTGCCCTGAAGGCCAAGGATCCATTCCACCGCCAAACCGAGAGCCAAAAGCTCTGCAGAAAACACAGAATAGCCTGATGGAAGGCGATGGGCAACCGTCACTCCCTTACAAACACAAGCACAAGCCACGCCAGCGTCCGACTTCGACCCATCAGTAAACAGCCGCTGATAACCGGCGTACTGAGAACACAGCCGCCGGAACTCCTGTAAGTATGTTGCTGGTAGAGTGGAACCCTTCGGGAGAGACGCCAGAGCGAAAACGAAAATGCCACTTGGGACAAGCCAAGGGGCCACTGGCATCCCCCCAAGCCTCAAGACGGTGGGCATTTCAAAGGCTATCTCCTGACAGGACTGCTGGAGCCTATCGCGGAAATCACCCTTACCCACCCTGCGTCTACCGACTCGCAAGGAGGGTGGGGATTCCCTCTAGGCTGCTGATGCAAGTGTGACTGTTCGATACCCTACCCACGGGTGAAATGCGGGGGTTGGTCTGGCAGTTTCCGCGTGACAATCCTTAGTTCAGCCGGAACTTCGTGAGAGCCAGGTGCCAGTTGCCAGGTGCTGGCTTGGACCCCTCAGGGCTGAAGGAGCATAGTAGTATGGGTTGCCAAATGCTTTGTAACCAGAGGAATACACAGTGATGACAGCAGCTAAAGAAAGTGTAACTAGGACATTGCCAGAAATTTATCAAGATTGGAATTGACATCCCTGGCACCGGTACGGCCCACGCAAAATCACACAGGAAAACCCTTGGGAATGAGGAGGAAAGTTCAAAGGACTGCGGCCATGTACTGGCATACCCCAGTGATGAATCGTTATTGCGATAGCAATCCTGCTCAGCATGAGAGGAACCACAGGTTTGAAAACTTGGCACATGTGCTTGGCCAAGTGGCCAATGGTGCAAAGTTACCATCCATGAGATTAAAACTAAATGCCTGTAAGGTAGAATCCTTTCTAGGTGTAGCATCGATTATGTTCGTGCATTAAGCCGATAGAGTACCGCTAGTTGGGGGCACGAGATAAAGAAGGGCCCCAGCCCACTGCCGATTGCAACCTCACAAGAAGCCACTTTTTCTGAATGACCGAGTCTACCGTTACCGGTCACTTCGTGATTACTATCCCGTGTGCTGAAGGTGGAGGTGGCTAACCGTCTGCAGGTGACTTAGGACGTGTAGGGGTGTCGTACTTGGTAGAGTTGCCACCACACTGTAATCTATTGAAACTCGCCGTTTGAATGGAGGATTTGTCTTCATCAGACTGACTGTTCTCCCAATGCCGACACCAGAATACCAGAGCAGGCCTTTTCTTTGAAGTAAAATGGGGAAAGTTGTTATGTGTACCAGGCAGCCAGAGCCTAAGGTCCATCTCTTATGCAGCCACAAAAGTCCTAATCAACATCTTGCGTTTTGATGCCATTCCCCAAGACAGTGTCACTAACTAGCCAGAACCTATACTGCTGGGTCTGGCTTTTACTCTAAAGTTAATATGTTGATGGTTAGCACGAACACTTCTCAGCCTAAATCCAAACTAACTAGGCTGATTCCAGAAAACTGGGTCTGGCGTTTTTGTGTACAGGAAAGCAGAATGCATCATTTGAACATCACCCCACTGTAAAGGCTGATGGAGTCGAGACACCAGATCCTGGAGAGTGCAGGTTATCGTTAACACTACGGCCTTCTAAAAAATTGTGTGCCACTGATCATGCGATCATAGCATTCAGCACCGGACATGTAGGAGTAAGATGGAGAAGCTCACAGGTTATGATGCTGGTTCCATCAAAAAACCGAAAAAAGGCAGAAAAAAACATGGGAGACCAGTGGTTTGAGGTTAGTGGTATGGAGAATGGCATTTCCGTGGGAAAATTTGACAAATGGCTGTGTTTGGTGGCTTCCAATTTGCAGGAATTTGCCATATCAGTGTCGCCACACAGATATAATAACGGTGACAATACCAATGAGAGCTACTGGGGCTAATCTAAAACTAGAATTACTGTAAACTGGATTATCCCAAACTGGAATTTCTGTTATTAGTTGGCTCTGTTCTGCTACTAAATCGAGTGACTTGATCAGTACTACATTTTTATTACAGACGGCGTTTTGCTCAGCGATTCTCTATGACAGAATACGTAACACTGAAGGCTAAAAAATCCAGTGTGCGTTGAAGTAAATTAAAGAACGTGATATACGCCATATCTAGCCAAATATCGTTTTGGCTATGTTCCTATGAAGGACAAAGTCTCTGCTTTCGTCATGTGGTCAGCCAATAGCTCAGCTGAAAAGAGCTGCCAACATCCAAGCACCTACTGTGCCAAGAATTCTATTAGGTATAAATTGTGCTAACAGCAAAGGGAGTGTATGGAGCAAATCATGGGCAAGGCACATAAATAACAACCAGATTGGAGAACTGCCTAATTTTTTTATGGAAAAAAGGTTAAGAAAATCTGGTCACTGCAGGAGCCAGGCGGTTGCCTAGACAAGATTACCTTCAATCTGAGCATCTAAGCAGTGATGCAAACATTTCATCTGCAATCCTGACTAAAAATTTAAACTAAAATCAATTCCATGCTGGCTAACTGACTTTGTTCACGTGGTGCCTATGTAAAAAATATGCATTACGATTATTAACAAATACAGCGTAATTACAAAAAAAAAAAAAAAACAGGCAGCTTGAAGCGTTTATTAAAACAAAACTATACAACTTACCGATACACGATTTTTACAGTAACTTTCTGCAACTCATTAAATTTCGCAGAACGGTGTTATTTTTCAAATAAGCATCGGGTAACTAGTTTTGCACGATGTCCTCAAATTCTATGCAGAAGGCATTTTGTGTACTTGAATAACCAGACTTGGTCACTGGAAAACCCTAATCTAACACCATGGCGATAATCAAAGACAATGTGTTCATTCCTCCCGTTCCCAACCAACGTACAAGTTCTTATGCAATGGATTACAGCAGAAATTGCCTAATTGACGATGATATGCAAAACTGTGTTTGGCAGGAATTTGATTATCGCATGGATGTGTGCCACATTTATAAATTGCTAGGCGAAGCTTAATGAGCTGCAGAACGTGATGGTGAAAACCGTTTATCAAAAAGTTGAATAGTTTTCGTTTCAACTGTATTTCTTTTGTAAATACCCTGTACTTAGTCACAGTGTCGATATCTGTAAAATGTTACATACATATTGCAGGCACTTAAGCTCACACCTTATTTACTGAGCCAACAATATACGAAATAAATCTGAAGATATTTATTATTTAGTGGCACTCACTGCTTTTTTCATGATGGCCACATTGTGAAGCATACTAACATTGCTTTTGCTCTGCAATATATTTTAAAACTGAAAACTGAATCCAAGCTACAACAAAAGGTTGGTGTTGATACTTCTAAACGGAACAGACTAATCATTTTTCACTTTTTCTTAATAATGGCAGACATGGATACTATTTTGATAATTCGTAGTACGAGTAAAAACTTTACTAGTTTAAAAATAATGTTTCAAGACTTAAACTGATAACCTTCACAATAGTGAAGGTTATAGGTTTTAAGTCTTGAAACATTATTTTTAAACTAGTAAAGTTTTTACTCGTACTACGAATTATCAAAATATTATCCATCTTTAGGTTTTTCAGAATTTTTCATCATTTTTTGGTATTATACTCGCGGCTTGTTGATACAAGCTGCTGGAATATAATGATATTACCTGTAACCCGGCAGCATAATGGCAAGCTGAAATTTAACATAGCTCTGGGTGTCGGGTATGTTTTTAAAATTATGACAGCATCCGCTTAACTATTAAATAACAGATGTTCAGTATCTAAACTGAACATGATGTTAACTCATCGCCTAAACCCTAACTATTTTATCTATGGTTTTGTTTTACGTGTACGTAGGAAAACCAACCTGCACGCTGTAGTATTTGCTGTCACCTCGATAAAGTTTTTATCGAAACATTCCTCATATTCTTCTCTTTGCAAGCAGGGTGATTGTGCACGGTTAATCAACTGAAACTGCAAAATGAGAATATTAAATTATACATACTATTTCAACTTGTTAGACAATACACTGTGAATTCGAAATAGAATTTATCATGCAGAATTCCAATAAAACAATGTAGTAATTACAAATAAAAACGTCAAGCGTGCCGTAAAAAAGGGGTTATATGATTGAAGTTTTACTTTACTTGTTAAAATATACACGGATAAAAATTGATAATTTTTAATTAAAATAATCAAATGCACAATTCAAAAAATTGCATCTGTTTAAGTGCTGTTGTGCTTTACGTTTTAAATATATGATTGGTAAAGCACAACAGCACTTAAATATATGCAATTTTCTGAATTGTACATTTGATTATTTCAATTAAAAATTACCAATTTTTATCTGTGTATATTTTAGCAAGTAAAGTGAAAATTCAATCATATAGCCCCCTTTTTTACAGCTAGCTTGGCGTTTTGTTTGTAATTCGTGTACTTTTTTATAGCTATGGCGTGACGCTACAAAGGTTTATGCATGCTGTCGATTATTGCTGCCCACTTTGAAATAAATCAGCTCATCTCTGAAAACTTGAATCTACGAAATAAATACGCCAGTCTATCGTTTCTAGCTGCCAATTTCGAAACCAGAATCCTCGAAATTACCAGCGTAGCATAGTTTGGTTTAAAACTATATGTGTTTAGCTGAAACAGGGATTCTTTCATTCATTTTATTGCCCAGAAACCCTGTGCCATGGCCGCACGTTCCTATACCCTACTTCCAGCAAAGTCTAAAGCCACCAACACCACCACCAATATCAATTTTCTTTAGCAAAGACATAACACGTGCACGAAGAATGGATCTGGCGTTTGCTGAGTGGCATTGTTACCTAATTACAGTGGTTAAAACAATGTAAAACAATCAAACGATTGTCCCATAACTCTGGAATGGCTCGACCAATTGAAAACGTGGTCTTTGTGAGAATGAAGCCCAAGGAAATTTCTGGCTTGGATCATGTTTCAGATTTTAGGAAGGTCCAGTAGTTTTTTCCTGAAACAGTGTCAGCCAAGAGCAACAACAACAAGAACAAGAAGTGTACAGTTTTCAAATTTACGTGTGGCTCCCTATGTTTACACTCGCACAGAATTGCATAATTTTTGGTATAAATATATCTTCGATACCTATCACTATCTGGCCAAGTATGGTCGAAATATAATAGGGACGGACTTCATTCATGTATATATACGGCTATTAGTGGCATCCTGATTGCAAATCGATTATTAATTGTTAGAGCCTGTATTAGTTTAAGGTCAAGCGCTTATGGAATATCTCAAATCAAATAAGTAGACGTTTACTTTCTGGGTAATATTTACCGTTTATTCATGTCACTTATTCCTACTTATCCTGTTTTTTGGCTGGCAAACACTCACTAGCATGAGATGCACACTCCAGTATTTTTTATCCATGCACCAGTAACGAAAGCATAAGACATACTGAGTGTTGACGAATGGACTCTTATACATACAAGCATAAGCTTGCAAACATTCTATGCAATGCGATGCTATTAGCTCTTTTTTTCGATGATGGGAAAAGCAACCCTGATTTTCCTAACTTTTTTGCTAAATACATTTAAGATTTTCTGCTTTGTTTACTGTGAATCATAATGTTTTACGTTTGCTTTTAAACTTATTATCTTTTCTTTGCTTTCTCACTTGATACAACAGCAGAAATCGAAAAGCCCTAAATTCCATTTTCATTGTCATTATCAAACGCACACACAGGCTCTCATAGTTGAAGCGCATTACGAATATATATTCAGAATTCCATTTGATAATTATCTCTGATATTTTTGTGAGACCTAACTTTTAGTTCACACTGTGCAGCAAGTAGAAACAGAAACTATAGTAAAATAAAGTAATTTCAATAAGTTTTACGATTTAAAATAATTACGTTTTTGCTAGACATAGCTATTTCGTAACTATTGCCAGGAATAAACACACGTTGGGATGTTAGCATTGGCCTCTCTTCAATATCGTGGGTGTGAACCTAAAACAAACAGGTAATCTTAGCCATCATAGTAATAATTAATACACAAAAAGGCATAGTGTAATAGGCTTTATTTATCGTCCCCCCCAAAAAAAACAAATAACATGGACAGTCTTGCCATGTAAGTGACGCACAGACCCACAACATCATGACGGTTGCTATAGTTGAACGTTTGCATCCTACCAGGAAATTTGCGAGATTATCTGGTTTTAACTGGAATCAGACCAGCCATTCATAAAAAAATCATTCGTTCCACTTAAACAAAAAAGAATTCATGATTCCAGGTAGGGAACGTAAACAGGAACCAAATACAAGTATCAGTTAGACGATGGCGTTCGACAACAATAAGGTAAGACGAAGCCACCATAGCAATAAAGCGAAAGTCTTACCGCATTGTTGGCGAACTCCATCGTTTAACATATTTGTACAACGACGAGTTGAATGTTTAGTGAACGAGCCATTGTTGCAATAAAGCGACAGTGTTAGCGCATTGTTGCCGAACCATCGTCGAACATATTTGCACAACAACGCTTTGCATTGTCAGTAACCGAGCCATTATTAGGATAGCATAACAAGCCATTGTTGATGGGAATGTTCTTTGCTTAACTGCAATAAATGCATTTAGTTGTGTATTTGACGCGGGGTACACAATGGTTGCATGCATATATTGTTGTAAGCGTTGTCTTGGTTAATAACCTTTGAACATTGTTGCCTGTTATGGTTGGTGATGGATGTCTTGGGTTCATGTGAATACGAAATGTAAGTTTTTCTTTGGGGGTCAAACCCTAGTGAATTAAACCAAACTACGTTTATAACAACTACGGTGTCTGAGCCTTCTGTAGGAACCATCCACACCGTCTTCCAACACAACATGTGATAGCAGAGCTACGTGGTTATCTTCCTACGCATGAAGCCAGAGATGGAACGAAAACTGTCGACGGCTGAATGCGAAATAAGAAATCGCAACAGGCAATACCTAGCGAAATTTTGACAACCTCGACGCCGGGACTGCACTCCACTCTGGGGCAAGCAAGAAAACGATCTGGTATTTGGGCGAGAAAATGCAACAGGCTGAAAGGACCTAGAATCATCTCTTCTACGACCCCAAACAACCACAACTCGTAACTCCCTCACCGCATCAACCAAGCTGCAACATAAGTCATTATCTATGGCTACGCAGGCAGAAACCCTCTTTTACAAAGGCATCAAGCTTTTCAATGGTGAAGATTTCGTCTTCTGGAAGGCAAAAATCCTCAACCATCTCTGGCAAGAAGGTCATGACGCTGTGCTGACAACCGATCCTCCAGCTCAAGATGCACCTGAATTTGATATACGCAATTATCGTACTAGCAATGCATATGCTCTGAACTTTATATCGAAATGTCTTACAGTGAGTTCGTGAACTACCTCACAGCGACCAGTGCAAAGGCAATCTGGACAAGTCTTAACTCCCGTTATATCATCAATCGCCCGCAGGTACATCAACGTTATCTGGAGCTTCTACACAATCGCAATTTTGAACCAACAGAAAGTATGGCAGCCTACTTCTCAAGGGTCAAAGGGTTAAGACAATTGTGTACAGCTGCCGGTCGTAATGTGGAAGACACCGACATGGTGTACTATGTGCTCAAGGGCATACGTCAACCCCAGTGGGCAGCTGTGAAGAAATCCATTTTTATACTCGACACACCGACTTTATATGATGTTGAGAGACATCTTGTCGACACATCGCATCGCTACCTGGCTGAAGAAAAGCAAACTTCTACATGGCTCAGTGACTGCTTGCAATCCCAACCACAACAGATCCTCACAAGCAAGCGTGCAAAACGCCTAAATGTTAGAGACCCCACCAAGCCAAGACGAGACCCTACCAGTTCCCACAAAAGACTGATCATCAAAGGCAACCCAATCCAATGCACTTGGTGTCGCCGCTTCAGTCACCACGAAGGAACCAGCCGTGCAAAGAAGCAATATTTGTCTTAAAGTTCAAACAACGTCGTCTCTACTCCTTCCCGTCCCCCACCTACAACATCCTTACCAGCTCTAGTACCATCCCGGACCAACTTCCGTAAAGGAGCCCCACCTTGCGACGTGCGCGCCAACTCCACACGGAAGCAGCTGCTGACCGGGATGACAATGTAGAGGATTGTCTTCGGACGACTTACTGCCTTATGACATTGTTCATTTAGCACAATCCGATGTCATTTTTTCGCTCTGCCCCCTTCAGGAAGTGAAATGACTCTCTCGCTTTACACAACTTGTGCAGATCACATTCCTGCCAACTCCTATTTCGCTCTGGACATCGCTGCCACGAGCCACATCACGTCACGTGCTGACTGGCTGCACGAGCCCAAACCTGCCAACATAAAAATTTACCTAGCCAGTAAAGGTGCAAGCATTGTAGCTACACTACAGGGTACCGTCAAGGTCAAGACCCCATATTTACATTGCGCCTCGAAAATGTACTATTTTCAGAACAAGCTGCGGCTAACCTTATTTCCACGCCGCGACTCGATCGTAAGGGTGTTTTTGTGCTGCAGGGCAACCAAAGTTTCAAACTGCTAAAAGGGAAAATGCTGCTCAGTGGAGGTCCCCTCTTAACGAACGACATTTATAAACTGGACGGTGATATAATCATCCCAGATTGCCCGCTCCGTGCAGAATGCAATACTCCTCATCAAGTTACTGTGTCACAGGCTGGTCTACCTAACCTTCCACGTTCTGTGCCAAACTATGAGAATTTGCCGAATGATCTTCCACCGCGTCAATTGTGGCATCAATGACTAGGTCATCCTTCTGCTGTGATGGACAGAATCGCTAAGCATTCTCTCCTAACAGGTGTCAATTTTGGCATCTCTTCCATTGTGTCGCCCTGTCCGACGTGCATACAATGCAAAAGTAAACGCCTCTCCTGTTCAAAGTCAGTCCCTATTAGAAGCTCACGCATACTTCAGATTCTACATGCGGATTTAACAGGCCCTATCCGTGAACCGACGTACCAAAATGCAAAATTCCTTCTACTGTTAGTAGATGACAATTCTCGAAGAATTTTCCCCTTCTTCCTTCAACACAAATCTGACGTCTTCAGTGCTTTTCAAGCTTTTCTCCTTCAATGGCAGAATGACACATCGCAATCCGTTGTGACCCTACACACAGACAACGAACCCATTTGGAGTTCTTCAGTGTTTGAGTCCCTCCTTGTGCGCCATGGAATTAAACATTATTATTCAGCTCCGTACTCACCGGAATGTAATCCAATCATTGAACGAGCCTTTTCCATTGTAATCCAACTAGCCACGACGTTACTGGAGCATAGCAAGCTTCCTCTACGCCTTTGGCGATTCGCAGTAGAGACAGTTGCTTACATACACAACATATTACCTACAAGCCCACTGTATGATTGCCGACAACAAACGCCGATGGAACGGTGGGCCCCTGAGCGTTACCCGGCTTCCGGTAGACATATTCACACATTTGGATGTCTTGACTATTATACCTTACCACACCTGTATCAACAGAAGTTTCGACCTTCTACACGCCGCGCAATCTTTTTAGGATATGCCACACGGAGTGTCGGCTTCCGTCTCCTTGATATCGAGACACGCACACTAGTTTTATCACGCGACATACGTTTTGATGAGCGCACAGCCGGTGGTGATGTGATCTATCCGAATGCACCACCATCCGTTCCGGCTGTCATTGACACAAATGTCGACCATGACTCACCTGTTCGTCGCCGCCAAGGGCCACCCATCATCCAAGATCCTCCTCTGGCACACCTCTGCCCGTTCAAGGTCCTCGCCGTGGTCGTGGTCGTCCTCTCGGCACCACTAAAGCCGTAATGGATGAGCGCCGTGCAGCGGAACGGCAACAGGATCATCGTGAGAATACTATTTCCCACCCTCACCTAGATTCGGATGATGATGCAGACGATCCTTATGAGTTACACGTCCTACTTCGTCACATTACTGCACTAACTACAGTTCCTACGCCTCGTAACGTTCAAGAAGCCATGGAATCTATCGACGCCACTGGATGGTCCACAGCTATGCAATCGGAGTTAGACTCGATGGCAGCGCACCAAGTCTGGACCCTAGTACCGTGTCCGCCCAATGTCAAAGTAATTAACTCCAAATGGATTTTCACCAGAAAGACAAACCCCGATGGTTCACTCCGCAAGGTGAAAGCACGTCTCGTCGCCGCTGTATGAAACGAACGTGTCAAAGTGAATTATTTATCTTCATATTCACCTACTGTACGAAGTTCATCTGTTCGCTTAGTGCTAGCTTTATCCATACAATTTGGACATCAATTATTTTACCTCGACACAGTCACGGCTTATTTGTTTGGTAAAGTGTCACGTGTCGTATATCTACACCAGGCCCCTGGATTTATCCAGAAGGGGGAGCATGGGTGTGAGTTAGTATGCCTATTACATAAATCCATCTATGGGCTAATCGAATCTGGGCGAAACTGGTATCAATGTATTAGTGACATTTTATGCCGTTTAGGTCTTGTAAAGTCGCAATATGACCCATGTGTGTTCATCCAAAGATCTGGTGATAATGCATTGGTGCTATGTTTATTTGTTGGTGATAAGCTAATTAGCGCAAAGTCACAGCAAATTTATAACCTTTTCCTATGCAACTTATATAAGCATTTGGAAGTGACTGAAGTTGAAGGGTAAAAATACATTGGCTATGAAATTGAACATACTCCTGATTTCATTACTTTGTCAAATACAAAGTATATCCAAACTAAATTGGCTACTTTTTGCCTTGAAGACGCAAATCCTGTAAAAACTGTCTCAGCCACCCTTAAGGTCTTGGGAGAGTGTTCAACTTCAGACCCAATCGAAAAAACTACTTACCTAGAAATGCTTGGTACATTAATGTTCTTGGCTATACATTCAAGGCCTGACATACTTTATAATGTGGTGCAATTAGCTCGGAAATACGGCGAACCAAAAGTACCGCACTACACAGCTTAAAACGTGTTTGGAGATATCTAAAGGGTACCAAAGATCGGAAGATTATTTATTACAAACGCAAATTAGGATCTCTACGCGTGTTTTGCGATGCTTCCTGATATTCAGTTTCAGGCAGCAAAGGAGTAACTGGATTGCTCATTAGCCTAGGTAATTTGCCAATCCTCTGGACAAGTAAAACTCAACCCTTAGTTTCACACTCTAGTTGTGAATCAGAGGTTATGGCTATGGGCGAGGCAATGAAAGAACTTGTCTCAATTCGTGGACTTTTGTCTGAATTGTGTACATCCTTGCTTGTTTATCCAGTGCCAATTTATACAGATTCCAAATCTGGTATAGACCTTATTGTGAATGGTGGAAGTGCGCAATCACGACACTATTTGCGCAGGGTGAATTCTATTCGAGACGAAGTTCTTAAGAACAACATTGAACTTAAGTTTTGCCCCACCGCAGAAATGGCTGCTGATCCGTTGACTAAAAACATCATGGGATCAAAATTGACAATTGTAATGCGTGACCATTTTGGTTTGGAATGATTGCGTAACTTTTCCCCTTTTTAGGTTTTGGCTTAAGTTTTTCGTAATGACCGCCTCTTGTAACGTTTGTGAGGGGTTTTAGACGGTTAAGCGTTAATGTTTCTACCACATAAAAAAATTTTTTTTCCCATTCTAGTCAAGTCTTAACGTACTTGTGTCACAGTTTTCGCACATTGGTTACGAAACCACCATTGTTGGTCACAGCAAGTATTAGTGATCACACATGTTTTTAGAAACTTTATTTCTTCGCATGTTTAGCTTAAGGATGATAAGTTTCCTTATGGCATTGGGTATAACCTATTTGCAATGTAAAGGTTATGTCTGGGGATGACGCGTGGTACACAATGGTTGCATGCATATATTGTTGTAAGCGTTGTCGTGGTTAATAACCTTTGAACATTGTTGGCTGTTATGGTTGGTGATGGATGTCTTGGGTTCATGTGAAAACGAAATGTAAGTTTTTCTTTGGGGGTCAAACCCTAGTGAATTAAACCAAACTACGTTTATAACAACTACGATGTCTGAGCCTTCTGTAGGAACCGTTCGCACCGTCTTCCAACACAACAGTATTTTAATACATTTTAACTTTTTCTTTCGGGTCTTTCTTCAGCTGCAATAAATGTATTAATATGAAAAGATTAATATGTATTCGAATATTCGTTCGTTAAGAGCATATTCGAATAGGATATTTTCTATTCGATTATTAGCAAAAAAAATTCATTGTCGTTTTATGTTTTTTAAACTATATTTAGAGTTAGTTTTAAGCTTACCTGTGGGTTTCTCGAGTCCCAGTCAGTCCGCACTATGTGTTTTACTCGCTTGTAACTGGAGGGGGGGGAGATTATAGAACATTAAGGAACTAAAGAATAGGGACGTCAACCAGGGCTATGGTTGCCAGCTGACAGATGACATCAACTTCAATATCATACGTGAAAGGAAAGAAAGCTTGGTGGATTACGTTCATTCTGTATAGTACTGCAGTTGGCAATTAAGCATTTTTCTGGTGTGTATTCCAAGTTGCCGTGCCTAGCAGGTTCAATTAAACTTGTGGTTACATTTCGTATGCCTTGCATTGCCAACAGACTAAATAAAACTTAGGTATTTAATGAAAAGTATTTTGTTGGGGGGGGGGGAAGTTCGGCATAATCATGACAACAAAAATTTGAACGAATATTCTAATATGCTTTTTCCCTATTCGTCCGACCCCTTATGTAAACATTGCTAGCGGTAGTAGATTTACTTACATAAGTAAGTACCAAAGGCTTTCGTTTTCTTACTTACGTAAGTGAGAACCCCAAGCCTTCATTTTCTATGCCAAGAATTCTTTTTTCTTTAAAAAAAAACAGTTATTAATTTAAAGTGTGAAATAGATTAATAATACTTTAGAAATTATTTGGGTACGTAAACATGGACAGTGTTTGTATTTTCACTATTTAAGTAGGAACCAAAGAACTTCGTTTTCTTACTTACGTAAGTAAGAAACCCACGCTTAGACGTGGTTCTTACTAGTAGTAAGACAACGGTTTCATTGTTGCAGCATTGTTGCAGCAGCGTGACTTCACGATATAAATCCACTGCTGCAACAATAGTCCAACAATGAAAGTTGTACAATATGTCAGTAATAGTTATAGCCATACTTTTTCCAACAATGGGGTACAGTAAGTGATTTATCCTGATAGTTTTTTCGTACGAGGAGCCTGAATCGTCCGAGCCCGAAGGGCGAGGATGTTCTGGTCCGAGTAGGAAAAAACTATCCAATAAATCACTTACTGTACCCCATTGTTGGAAAAAGGATTGCTATAAGTTTCTTATTACCATACGAAAAGGCTATTTTCGACGTTCGATCGTCTTTATTTACAGCCATTAATGGTACTGAAATTGGTTTAGCTCGGCTTGACTTTTCATTGTTACAACGGAGGTAAGCCCAGCAATAATGAAACAGAACACGAATCTCCACGAATTCGCGGAATCGTCTATTGTTGTCCATTCGTCCCTTCTATTTCCCTGCGCTTTGATAATTTTTTATGTTTGCATTTGTATTGGTAGCCATATCGTTAATTCGCTTCGCTCACACCATTGGCGTCGATCCATGCTTCATGTAATTTCTTTGATTCCAAGAGCATCACAAAATCGATGTATATTTCGATGCAAAGTAATTGCAATTGTTGTTCACAGTTGATTCATAACATTCCTCAGCACGTCTGGATCTCACCAACATCATTCAAAACATACGATTTGTATATTTATTGCAACAATAGGTGCCATTGTTGTACTGCTCTTACCATTGTTGTTAGAATCCCATACGGGATTTATAAAGACTGTTTACAACAATGAAAACGGCAAAAGTATGGTAATAATTGTACTAATTGTACTATTTGGGCAGAACACAACTACCTCTGTGAATACATTAAATTACTGGAACTGCTCAGGTTATAAAAAGCATAAGTTACCTCTCTATTCCTGTACGATTACATGTTTGAGATAGGTTTTTATAGTAAATTGGAATATTTTTAAACTAGGAAACAGGCTTTGGGCCTATTGTAGGCGGAGCGGACATATTTTCATTTCAAACTTATATTTAGTTTTTATTTTAATGACGATACCACATTGTTAAATCCTTAAATATCTGGGTGCAATACTCACTGTGCTTAGTTTGGCTCTTTGCCTCTCATTGTGATGTGCTGCTGCTCTTTGCTGGCATTCTTCTTATTTTAACATTTCAAACATTAACATTTCATTGTCAAATTTTTTAACAAGCTTTCGTTTGCTCCAGCATTTAGTTTCTGTTAGTTATTTGTAGCCTCTATTCACATCCCACACTAAAGATGTGAAGACGTCGAAAAACGTTATTAGAAGGAAGCAACCAAAATTTAATTTGCTATGCTTCTTAAAGTTTACTTGACTACCACCAGCATGGTGTATGATTCGTCAGAATTCCTTAGCTCTTCAAGATTCTAAATTTACAATGGTGGGTGTTAGAAATAAATTCGAAAATTTGTAATTTCTTCCGTAATAATTGTTCGATTTATGGCAAATTTTGGCTCAACGGTACTTTTGGCGGTTTCGAGCGCTGTACCAAATTACATTCCGATCCGAATCTTTCGTTTGTTCTCCACCCACACTACAAAAGTGCAACCAACCAACCAACCAACATTTTGCAAATAAAGAAAGAAATCACAAGGTAAAGGGTAAATGAAGCAAGCAGTCTGCATTAAAGACTGCCTGTAGCCAGTACCCGCCCCGGTAGCGCAGTGGTTAGAGTGCCCGGCTAGTAAACGGGATGTCCTGGGTTCGAGTCCCAGTCGGGGCAGTAGTCTTTTCTTTCTTTCTCAGACTAGTGTATTGTGTATCCTCACAAGGACAGTCTTTAATGCAGACTGCTTGCTTCATTTAACATTTTCCAATTTGGTTCCGTTATAGGCTACACTTTGCTCGCTTCACTTGCTCGCTCCATCAATTATGTTGCATTAGGTTTTTATGAAGAAAGGACGGGAACTTCTTCAGTGATGTCATGAAGAATTGAAAGCACGGGAACTTCACATTGCGTGTTTAACTAGTCAGGATTTAGGATGCAATACACGGTAACTGTACAGCTACGAAATAAAAAATAATTGGAAGTGTGGCATGAAGGAGGTTTTATACAGCGGTTTAAAAGTGTACATCTTAAGAGCTACATGTTGGTATCACTGGGGAAGGAAATTTACAACATTTACCATATAACATCATTCATGGCAAAATTAACTACGATAAGCTTTGTGATTCTCTAGCAATTGTAAAGTGGGATGAGCTTGTTTTTTAAGGTCGCCAGAATATGGAATTGGCATGGACTTACTTTCAGCATATTCTTTTTGGTCATTTGAAACTAAGCCGTGGTGCTCCTGCATGACGCCGATACAGACGTGGTATTTTTCCCGTTCATATTTTGAAAATGAGCCGATTAAAACCTAAGTGTTGGCGCACCTACGAATCAAGCAGGTGGCAATTGACATTAAAAGAATATAATTTAGCTCGGAAAAAGTATTCTGAGACTGTTGAGTCATGGTGCAAATCCAGGGAAGTATCAGCAATACGAGAAGGGGATCAGGCTTCCCTATATAAACTCTACAGGAAATTAACCTCAACCTCACGGGCTCTGCCTCCCCCTAAGGATGGAGACTTCTTCATAACTGATAAGACATTAAAAGCAAATTTACTAAGAAATACTTTCTCCTCAAATATGATTGTTGTTGATGGAAATCTTCCCACCCTTGATCGAGGCGTGTCCAGTATGCCCGCCATGTGTCCTAAGGTTAACTTTCTACCCCACGTTGTTCTTCGAGCTCTTTCTACGCTCAAACCAAGTAAGTCCTGTGGACCAGATGGAATCTCGGCAATTCTATTAAAGGAAGTAGCCAGTGTTATTAGCTACCCACTATCTGCTCTGTTCACATGTTCTTTTGCCCTAGAAGTATTGCCTAAGGCCTGGTGCACTGCAAAAAATGTGGTACCTGTTTTTAAAAAGGGTCCCCCCTCCGATCCCCAAAATTATAGACCAATTTCTCTTACATGTGTTACAAGTAAGGTAATGGAGTCTGTTATTCGTGACACACTTCTTCAATTTCTTGGGGATAATAACATATTTATTCAAGACCAGTACGGTTTCCTACCCCAGAGATCTACTACTCATCAATTATTAATGGTCCTCGATAGATGGACCAGCGCCCTCGATGTCGGGATTCAAACCGGTTATATTTACTTTGATTTCAAAAAAAGCATTTGAATCCGTAGTTCATCAGAAATTACTATTAAAGATAAGTAGCTGCGGTATCACTGGAAACTATACAAATGGCTGTCGGCGTTTTTATCTAACCGGAATCAGAGGGTCATCATTGAATATACGGTTTTTCTAAAAGGAGGGAGGGGTTGTAGCTATGCACGTAGCTCTGAAAGGGCGCGTAAATGCAAAATTATTGTTGTAACCATTGTTTGTAATGTAATCGAATAGTCTATCATGCACATTGTTGCTGTGTTTTTGTATCTAGTAGTTAGTCTTTTGTAGAAAGCATGACTTAGGGTCCAGGCTCTGAAATAAAATTCTATGGTTCACAGAAACAACAAATCTCATAGAAAAAAATACAATATATTGCTGTAAAAGCAAAGCACAACTAACTACAGAGCAGTGACACGACGTAGTATTATTGTATATAACTCTATGCTGTAGCCTTAATGGGTTAGCTGCAAGAGGCACTGCAGAGAGAAACAGAAGAGCCGCATACTGAAGCCGATGCTGTGAAGAGTGATTTCTTAGACCTAAAACGCACGATTTTTGTCGTTTGAGAAAACAACGTTATTTTAAGCCTGAGAAATCCACTCTTCCGTTGTTTTTCTCTCCATTTTTATGTAGTGCACCTTGTAGTTATGCTCTCCAAAACCCATACTGGTGCCAATCTGGTGCCAATATGGCGGCATATGACATAACGTAGTATTATTGTGTATAACTTTATGGTGGAGCCAGTAACTAGGTTAGCTGCAAGGGGCACTGGAGGGCGAAAAGAAGGTCATGTGTCTGAAGCCAATGCTATTAAGACAGAATTTCTTAAGCATATAACGCACGATTTTTGTTGTTGGAGAAAACAACGTTCTTTTAAGCCTTAGAAATCCACTCTCAAAGCACTGTCTTGACTAGAAGTGCCATTGTTTTCCGTTACATTTTAATCTAGTGCATCTTGTAGCTATGCCCTCCAGATGGTATCTCGTAGCCAATATGACGTCACCTGACGCTGCTCTAAGAAATCATTTTAAAATCTGTCTGCTATTTTTATGTAGTAGGGCTACCTGCCACCATTCAACTTGCAATCTGTTCAAGAAAAAATTCGCGTAATGCTTATCAAATGTTTGCTTAAGGACACCTTTATGCAACGACTCGCCTAGAATTTAATAACGATGGCCACGATGGCAGTAGGCGTTGTTGCCATGGTACCATCGCTGCCTGATTAAGCATTTGAGTAAATGCTTGCAGTATAATCGTTACATGATAAAGAATTTCTCCTGACAAAAACAAATTTCCCAGTCGCATCTAAACTCAAATTATTGACTGTTTCGTTTCGGCATAGCTAAAACCGACGCCATGTTTGAATTTCAGATGATTTCTACCTTCTAGCTGCGAGAATGCAAACTCGAGTTGTTATTAATGTTACGGGAATGCGCCCTAACACCCATAAAAGTCACGCTAATTAAAATAAAGTCGACTAATCAGTTCTCCATAAAACGTATATGCTTTTCTATGTTCCATACATCTGCACAAAAAAAAAATAATAATAGCCAAATAAAAGATCATTCCCAACCTTGTTCAAACATAAACTAATGCGTTTGTTTTTTTTAATTAAAATTTTCTGCTGTGTTTTTGTTGTTGTTTGTTTGTTGTTGTTAAATTATAATGTAAGGAAAAATTTCGTTGGAAATGGAGCTGCAAGGGTAAAGGAAACACAAAGCACTACAGTAAAATTCATACACTCAAAATATCTTAAGATGCGTAACCTTTATTACGGACTCGTATTTAATGAAGTGATGAAAAGAAATAAAATACTGAAAAGACGAAGTAGTAAGATAAGCAGTGATACAAATTTCCTTGATGGAATCCCCTCTACGTCAAAAAAGAAATAAAAGTTCAAAATAAAGATTACGGAATTTGTGACGTCCGCTCATTCTCTCTATCCCCCACGTTTTTTCCACTGGTCATTTGTTTATGATTTATCAGCTCTCCATTGTGTTATTGGCATAATTTTAGGCTATGTTTGTTTCAATGTGGGCACAAAAAAACGAACATATTTAACTGCCTTTCCTTTCATATCCATGCATAGAATCTTGCTTGTTTTGTAACGTAAGAATTAGCCTAGTTTCCTGTAGTCTTTTAATTTTCTTCACCCGCGTACAATGCACAGATATTTATTTGTACCGATTTTAAATTGAACTGGAGCTTTATTTTGTAGAAGGTGTTTTTTAATAAGTGGTGTCTTTCGTCACAATACTACCTAATAGAAAGGGCTGCACACTGAATGGTTTTTTTTATATGACAGACGCAAACGCAAATGCAAATGCACACGCACACGCACACGCAAACGCAAATGCACACGCAAAGGAACACACACGCACACGCACACACACGCACGCACGCACACACGCAAACAAGAACGAACTTGTTTGATGCTTAAGGTAAGGTTTAACTGGTTTGCACGCACACGCAAAAGTTAGGAATTTTGGCTACTGTATATCCGGAGTCATGACTAAAAGTAATAAACTCGTTACTTATAACCTTGGTAATGCAGCTATAAGAGCGGTTACTGGCAGACCACCTCTAGCTTTAAGATGTTTACATGCTCATTACCAAAGCTGTTAATGTATCCTGACAAAGCTAAAGTGCGTACGCACGGTGTTCCTGGCACAAAAAAGGCTGTATTGTCACTGTTTGCACCTAATGGTTAATCGTTCATCTGAGAACAGCTGGCTTCATTTGGTAAGTGTAAATTTTGTGGATGCGGCTCAATGGTGAGGTTCGTTCACCACTGCATCTTTCTAGGTCTCTTGTTGATTATTAAGAGGTTGTAGGTGGTAACTAGGACTATGACTGGAAGTATGCACCACTCGAATCATATGTATCAGTGTGCACCAGCAGGGACTGCTCGAGTGTCAATGCGATCGCAGTTGAGAAAACGTGGGATGAACCTTGATAATGTAGGCAGCATCTCGCAGTGCCGCACTGAAGACGGTTTTGACGTATTAGGCTGGATTGGCATAACTTGGTCATTATCCACTGTCTACGAATGTTCTTCAATGCCATATGCGTGCCTCCATGGTACAGATGAAGAAAGGGTCCAGATACAGAGTTGGTAGGGTCTTGGTTCTTTGAGTGACTGCATAGGGGCTGCTGTCTACTAGTTTTTGCTGCAGTACTTCAAAGGTAGGGTAAGCCTACTTCGTAACATTTACTCACGTACCTTCGAAAGTGTCAGCCAATGAATAGCATGCAAAAACCAGGTACAGATTTCAGCATCTGTAAGAACGGATCCAGTTTGAACCACATCATCTATTAGTACCCTGCATCAACGAATATATGTATTTATATCTTCGCATGGTCCCTTACAGATACGCATAAGTTCTGCCATTTGATGGAGTTGGTAAAATTGAATGTATGCTGATAATCGTCTGTCAACCATTCCCAGATTAACCTATTGTGTCTTGTCATCTGGAACTGTACACAGAGTTCTGAAACCATTGTACACGTGGGCTTCAGTGTACATTCATCATGAAGTTCTGATCTCGACTTGAGCTGGGGTGGTAACAATAGGGTCTGGAGGATTTCCTTGTAGAACCCCAGGGGTTCACTTTTTCTGTACTTACTGCCAGTGGAACTGTGCCTTCCAGATCCTAAAATTCTCGGTTCCTGTCAAAAGTAGGATTCCGTTGAAAGAATACTTATGTCTCATGGGTCTCAGAGTGGCTAGCTGTTGCAGTGGTAACCAGGGTTCTGCCATGACATCAAGTCTTGACTTGCTATACTTCAATGAAATAGTTCAAAAATGTGCTGTTGACGGGATTTTCTGTGGTACTTCTTGCTGTGCATATTATCTTGAATATGGTGGACAGCCTGGAGGAGAAGGAGGTCTGCTCCAACGTCATATTTAGTGAATCACGAGCGTGGGTTTCCGATCAGTAGAGGATCCCGCGGTCTTGTAGAAATTGTAAAGGAATCATGGAACAAGAGATGCATTTCGTATCCTAGTTATACCCTATCGGAGGTTGTCTGAAATAACCCTCGTTAACTGGTGGAGAAGACTACACTAAATGGAAAGAATAATGGTGGAAACATAGATCTTGATCCTCTACTCTATTTATTCGTGGTAGTTCAGTTTGGAGAAGCTCTTCTCATTTTCTCTAATCGGGCCAAAATTCATGGAAAATTAACGATGGCTTACTTTGGTTTTAAATCCTGTAGTTGTCTCCTTTTGCTGCAGCAAACCTTTTGACACCAGTATGTCATCTTCTTAACGCAAATACATGAACTCGTATTTCTTGAAAAAAGTGTGAAGAAAGAGTTACGCGTATGACGCTGCTTAAATGTGGCCTAATCCATTACAGCATACACGGATGAAAGGATTACCTATGTAGAGGAATTCATTGTCTAGGCAATAGCCCTTGCTTCAAGAACAACATGGCAGTTCAGGTCTATGCACTTGACGAGGCCATGCACCACAACCAGCGTGCTCCAAACTTATTTCCTAAAAATATATTAAGTGGGGGGTGGTGGTGGCTAATAGAGTAAGAGAGAGATTGAACGAGAAAAAAAGTTCAACAATTGAAAACAATAAGGCAACAACAACACAATTGGCAAGCCTGCAAGAAAGCGCCTCAATATCGTGATTCATACGCCAATATTGTTTCGAAACTTAGGCCATAAAACGGTTCAAAGGAAAAGAACTATTTTTCCGTATTTAAAGCACAACCCTTGGCATACGAACATACGCCTCTACGTGGTTAGGGACATACAAATTTTAGCCCTGTTAGTGGCTAACTAAGGGGTAAAATGGAAGGGGATCAAAAATCCCCTGATACGTTTGTCATGCAACTGCTTTATATACTGAGCCCAAGTAAGCCACTTATAAAGATCCACCCAAAACCAAAACTGGTATAAGAGAAAGTTCCAAAAAGGGTCGGTCTTTGAAAGTAGCGGACAGCTGTCCCTACCTTTTGCAGAAAGCCCTGCTGCAAGACTGAAAGCGGCGACCAAAGTCATCGACACACTTGGATCGTGGTCTCTGCAACTTGTCTAATTTACCTTTCCAAAATGGTGATGCTGAAATAATAATTATTTTTCAAATGCTGTATTTCCACTACAGTGATAATTTGGCAGCCCTCTATAATATTGCAAATAACATTACGACAAAAGTTTCTGGCACTTTTGGTAAATACCCCTTTATTCTGGAGTTACTCTAACCGTTTGCTGCTGACACACATTTGGTCTTTAACCCAATACCACTGCTGAGAGGTGAGATGTCTAAGAGAATTTCACGACCTCTTACGTCATGTGGAAATACAATTATATTTCTACATAACAGGAAAATGAGCTGACATAAAGAATAACTGACTGGAGCGATGTAATACATAACTCAACTGAAAAAAAGTATCAGTTTGAACTTTTGCAAAATTATTTCATCATTATAGCTAGGTCATTATCATAAATGGCTCATAACCAAATTAAACAGTACAGTGTATATAAAGTTAAATTGTGCTGTTTGTTTATTTTGTTTAAACTGAATATATCAATGTCAAAATACTGTAACATATCTTTACCACTGAAATTTCTTTTTATTTTAGCGGTACTGCAATGGAAAATCGACAAAAGCTTTTCAAGGAGAAATGATATTTTAAATTGTTATGGTGGCTGTGGAATGTTTACAATTGTTGTTTTGTTTATCATAAAATTGACTTGGAGTTGTGGTTTTTATCTCATATGATATTTCCCACTCTTATTCATATTTCGTTTCTTGGTTAACGTACATTAGGGTGGATCAAAAAAATGCTTTTTTTAACATTTCAAATAATAATAGTGCGGAAAATTTGGACTTCGACCTCCCAAACACTATCCCAAAAGAAAAAAAGTCTTTAAAATGTTTAGAGGTGCCCACCAGCTAGGCCTAAAGTTTAACATTACAATCCATTGGAAAAATCGCTTATTCCGCAAAATTGATTTTTGACTAGTTTAAAATACAGCTTTTTACATTGTATCATCTGGTACTCTCAGAGACCATAATTTAAAAGAAGCTAAAAATATTTTTTTTTATATTTTGTCCCTAAACTTCGTTTTAATTTACGGCGTAAAATCGGCAAAAAATGTTTTTCCCCTGTTATAGTGGCCGATAATTCACATTGCTTTTTAGATTTTTTTCTTTTAAGATAGTGATTGCGTGGTTAAAGACCAACTTTTCCACACTACTACGATTTGAAATTTAAAAAAAAAACATTTTTTGACCCACCCTAATGTACATGAGTTATTCTTTTCTCAGATAGTTCCTTGCTTTGCATCAACAGTTGGAACTGTTGGTGCAACACTGCTTGGATGCCCAACAAACTCAGTCAGTGGCAGTAGAACTTAAACCTGTGTGTCGCTAACCAGTGTAGAGTGGTAAAAATAGGTAATTTGAAGTAAATGTGAAGTGGCCAAGAACAGGGGGGACAGGTCAACCTTTTTAGAACAGCATAGTGTGTCACATAGGAACAATCAAGTTGACAATCACTGCGAATTAAGGGAACAACCTAAACACAAATATGGTGCACACTCAACCTGAGAGGTGGTAACAAATTACAGTTTAGTTAAATTCAGAAACAAAAATTAATTCATTTAAAAATACAAAATGTTTGAATTAGTTGAACTATTAAAAAATATCCTTTGGCAACACTTGGCATTTCAGCTATCAAATTGAAGGTTTCTGTTTGTTAGGTTGAACATGACACTGAGTTGTGCTCATGGAAATATTTTTAGTACAACACTGTATATTTCAATAAGATTCAACGGTTTGTATGTTTTACTTTAGATTTTTTTAGCGTTACGAGGAGTAAAGTTGTAGCACACTGCTCTGTTCCATTCTGTCACGTCACGTCAAAGGCCGTCAAATTTCTGTTTGGATTAAAAGCGTAGAAATTAGAGTAGCCGCGTTACCTGGTCCTTCCCATTCCGTGACGACCCGTCGGCTGATGGACGGCATTGTCAAGGCAGAATCCTTTCAGTCGAAACTGATCGCATCGGAGAGGTGTACACACCTCACATCAGATGGCGGCACACTGTTGTGTTCCGTCCTGACGGCTGACGCCAACGGATGGACCAACGCACATTGCTACCATTGCCAACTGTTTCAAGTCGGCTTCGCTGACCTTTTAAATTTGATCGCTCCCAAATTGGCAATGCAAATGTAGAAGGGGTTGTAGTGACCTTGAGTAGGTATTTAAAAAAAATGTCGCAGTATATTAGGCGTTATTGATTTTTTTACGCTCTGGCATGAAGACATTTAAATCCAGAAGACGGCCATCGGCTGCGATGCCAGGTGCGCACACTTCTACAATGCGATTTTTTGACTGAAAGGATTCTGCTTCGCAGACAGGGCTGTCACGAAACAGGATAGAGCAGTAGAGGCGGCTCCTTTAATTTACCTACGTTTAATTCAATCAGAAATTTGACATTGTGTGACATGACGTGGTGGAACTGGATGGAACGGAGTAGTGTGCTAGAAGCTTCAGGCGACAGCCGTCGTTGTCCACTATGCACCTGTGCACAACGCCTTTCCCATACTAAATCCAGTGCGAACCTATTTCGGTTGCCTTCTGAACTTAAATGTCATCATGCACGAGCGTAATGAATTAATACTTAATTTACTACGACTTTCTATTTAATTGCGTACTTAGGTTAGTAAAAGTTCTTCTTCATTTACATTGCTAATTTGGGTGTGATCAAATTAAAACAGAAGAGCCATTCATTTGAAAAGATTTAACAAATACTTGAAAAAGAGTGGACCTAAATTAAAACATACGCTATGAACGACTATATGTGTGACTCTGCACTCTACTAGTGTTACTTGGCTATATGTTGGTTATTATGTTTTTGAAATGTTGGAATGACCATTTAGAGTTCATGGAAACCACATTATCATTCAAACTCTGTGGCCTCAAACAAATATGTGTGGCCCCTCTTGTTATCGGAAATGGCAAAATACTCACATAAATTCGGTCGCCGTGCTGAGGAGTATCGATTTTTCGCAAGACAATGTCTAATTCTTTAGTCATTGCTCGTGAGCCAGCTGGTACATCTAGAATATGGGGGAAAAACAATGCTTTTAGTATATTCGTAAGTGATCATTTATTTCAGATTTTGACATGTTTGCTAAGTTAAAAAGAAATATGTTTGTTCACATCAATTTTACTTAAAGATGATGTGATTTAGACAACTTCTAGTGTGTTGCTGTCAAGTGACGTAGACATCAGACATCCAGTTGTAACACTTCTTGCAGACATCCATTTGTTGAAGATTGTATGAAAAGCACTGAATGTTTAAAATAAAAAGGCAACTTCACTAGCAGACTTTGTTTTCAGTTCGTATCAAAGTGTTAATTTCTGCATGTTGAGGAGAAATCCCAATTCAGCCAAAATTTCAGGAAATCATTGCGAATTTAAAGGGAAAGTCCAATGACGATAAACTAAATTTCGGGTGGTTTGATAGCATTGATAGGGTAATGGAATGATGTCCATTTTCATGATATTGACTGGATTTTAATGTTAATCCCATGTTAAATAGCTATAGATATTTGTTTAAAGCTACTGATTCTGAGGGAAGGTGCATAATATGGTATCTCCTCGCCCATGCAGTCTGTTCATGAGTAGTAGATGTTTTGGAGGAAAGCAGGCCCTTTTGAGCAACCCCCCAGGCCCCACTGCTGGCCCCTCCTTCCTTTCTGCAGATGGGGGCCTCGTCCTATTTTGATGCCCTCCTAATTTTTTTTGCGGTTTTTTAAGTGTTGCTGTTTGCGGGATCATTTTTCGGCATGTAACTTTCTTGTTGTGACCTCTGCCCCTTCTTATTTGAATATTTTTGCAGGTTTTTTGTTTTACTATTGACCTACAAGTGAAAGTTGAGTAATTCCCTGAGTTCCTCTGACCTCTAAAGTGGCTAACAGCCTCTGGCAAGCAACGGCCGGTTCCGACTACATTCACAGGAGAGAAGGGAAGCCAGAAAACCAGATTTGCACATCACCAAAAAATTATAGAATTTTTTTCTGAATTAATGTTCCAAAATTATATTCACTCACGTTGCCTAACCTATCTAACCTAGTCTAACTAATCTAAACTAACTGACAATAACAACAAAAGCATTCGTTTTTCTATATATCCAACTTCCAGGGGCAAGGACATCGCTCTGTCGGCATGTATGTCTTTTTGAATAATTTTTGAGAAGTTTATACATGTTTCCCCTCGGATTTGTGATGCGGCAGGATATGCCAACAGACAATGTCTAATCTAAAAAGAAGTGGCCGTGAATAAAAGTACCCAAGGCGAGCCAGGAAAAACTAACCGATGCATTTATTTACGTTGTGCTCACTATAGCAGGAAATAGAGAGACTGGCCCGTACAAATTTTGTTCATGCATAAGGTAGGTACTTTTGGTTTATTTTTACAAAACAACAAGCCTTTATATATAAATATGTATACGTATATACTATACATGTATATATGTACATATATATATATATAT
The DNA here is from genome assembly GCA_023313725.1 of Lithobius niger. NCBI lineage: Eukaryota > Metazoa > Arthropoda > Chilopoda > Lithobiomorpha > Lithobiidae > Lithobius > Lithobius niger. The sequence continues at coordinate 27,241 of JAHWFP010230730.1, forward strand.
ATATATATAGTATATACATATACATGTATATTAACTGAACTTAAAGTGACATTAAAAAAATTCATAAGGTGTATGACATTTAATAACAAATTGTCAGATGAATTTATACCAAAGTTTTTGGTATAAATCAAAGGATTGATACCGGAGGTTTTTGGTGTAGATAATCTGCCAATTTTTCTGTCAACACTTTCATAAACTAGTGCCTAACCAATGATAAAAATCAAGAATTGTAAAAAAAACACGAAAAAAAGTGGCAGTTGGCAATTTGTGTACTTCGTGACCTACTATTAGCATCAGTAGTCCGTAGGGTGGCTAATTTTGAACCATACATGTTTAATTACCATCATATTTAGACTGAACGGTGTATTTGTGTGCACACCACTCAACTGAACCGATTATATATGCCAGCTTGTAATAATTTATAGAAATATTCGGCAGTTTTACTTTCAGTTTACCGCTTAGTACTACCTGGAAACGTCGCTACAAAAGTCGCTAATTTGTAGATTTACTAAGTAGAGAATCCAAAAACCTTATTCTAAAACCTTATTTAAAGATGTGGTCTTACCCTAAACTTAAAACAAGCCTTGTTTATGTTTAGAATAGATAAAATAAACATTCTTCTTACCTGCTCTTACAATTAAACCGTCCGTGCGAAAATGTTTTATCCAAATGGCAAATGCCGCTGTGGAAACTGGTTTTATAGGGGTCGACTAGCCAGTTAAAAATGAAATCCCGTCTGGACCGTTTTAAAATTTAAAAACACACTTTTACTTTTTTGGTAAGTAGGTCACCCAAACAGTATACAAACTAGGATTTTCTGTGGTTTAAACCAGTGCTTCCCTGCACGGCCGAGGAAGCACATCAGCTTTCCCTAGATAAGTTGAGCTAACTAAGGACTCAATTTAGTCAGGAATGCAAGTATAGGTTTTTCTTTTTAACTAACACAAGCATTTCCCTAGCTAAATTGAGCTAAGTACTCAGTTTTAGTAAAGAAAGCAACCATAGGTTTTTCTTTTTAACTAACACAAGTGCTTTTCCAGTTTATCAAGAGGTAAGTGCCGTCATTTAATTTAACATATAACACGTTAATATTTTGTATGGTAGTTTTTAGTATTTTCAAAAGTAATGATAATACTTTGTGCTTATTTTGCGTATGAAAATACGATTTTTTTTTTGAGGAGGGGGAGGTTTAGTGCCAACCTTATTTACAATGAAGTGGTCGTGGTTAGCACTGAACAGTACAGAGATGTAAAAAACAAAAGAAGCTCAAATCTAGACTATAATTAAATTAAGTAATTTTT
>JAHWFP010230730.1:28551-137823 GCA_023313725.1 Lithobius niger
AACAAAAGAAGCTCAAATCTAGACTATAATTAAATTAAGTAATTTTTAAGGAAGAGGGGATCTCTTTACAGACTTTAATTAGGGACTTTTAGGAACTTTTTAGGGGAGAATTAGGGATCCTTTTGCAAACTTAGTTAGGGACCTTTTTAGGGACTTTTAGGGGATGAATTAGGTGACTTCTCAGGGGGTTCTTAGGGGATGAATTAGGGATTTAATATGAATTATATTAATATCAATTATAATATGAAATAAAATTAGGAATGAATACAGGGTGATCCACATAAAACTGACGATCCACAATTTTTAAGTCCAACTTTTCTAGTTAGCAGAACTCAGAACCAGGACAGAAATCTCCCCGTTTCCATTAGATTTGTTTTTTCCTCTTCTGGTTCTGAGGTGTGCTAACTAGAAAAGTTGGACTATGAAAATTGTTGGACGTCAGTTTTTTGTTGACCAGCCTGAATATTTCCGTAAAAAGATTCAAATAGACATTATTTGTATAATGAAATGCATACATCATACCAGCCTTTCACAGTCTATAACTGTCATTATAAATTATATATGTAATTCCGGCTATAGGTATTTTTTGCGCTAGACTTATGCTCAGAATTATTTTAAATTGAGTACCTACAAGAATGAATGATTAATGTGTCCTGCTGAGTTTTATCACTGCCATTAATACTCAGAAAAGAGTTTTTTATCTTTCAGTAGAGAAAAGAAATTGTTCTGTGAGCTTATATAGATGCATTAGAATTCTAGATAAATTATCGTGCTGTATTTACACGTGACAGTTATAATTATGTCTTTGCTCGTATGTTCATCTTCGAACTTTTCCAAGGAGGGGTGACACAAATTTTTGGTGCTATATTAGGAAGCCGCTGTAAGTGTTTCCGTTTAAGTTTACATTTTATAAAAAGTTACTGCTATAACCTGGGGGAAGGTAGCCTAATGGTTAGCATGACCATTTTATGTGCAAGGGGTCCTGGGTTCGATCCTGACCTCAGCCAAACCTGGCATTTTCGGGAAGAGAAGGGCCCTGTGATGCCTCGTGCTCATGTCAACTGTGGCATGTAAAAGATACTAGGAATTTCCGATTGGAATTACCTAGCAAAATTGTCCCTCTCTCCTTTTGGCACCATAGCTTCGACTGGGAACACGGCAAACTTACAGCTATAATTTTGATTGTGAAGTCCCCCTGACTGTTTATTAGGTGTCTTGTATTGTGTGCAGGCATGTGACGGCCTTTCTTCCAAAATGTCGGAAAGGTCTAAAAAACTAATTTTTACATTGGTTTTTATGTAAAAAGCAACTTACGTATTTAATGCATTTTTGAGTTGGTTACAAAACTCGGAAACAGGGTTTCCGCGTAAGAAATACATTCCTGCTACAGGGAAAATGGGGGAGGGGGAGGAGGAAAGAAGTTTGTAACTTTACATTTTACGTAAAAGTAATGGTTAACATGTAAAGTCAATTGCCTTGATTCGTATTTCAGAGAGGTAATCCAGTTTTTCCTAGACCAGTTGCAGGCATGTGACCGTGTTTCTTTCTAAATGTCGGAAAACACCAATAAATGGATGTGTAAATTGGTTTTTATGTATTTTACATGTATTTTAATGTATTTTGAGGTTGTTACAAAACTCGGAAATCAGGGTTTCTGTGGAAGAAACACATCCCTGGTTGTGTGGCTACCATCAAGTTCATATTTTTAAATTAACTGCTCGTATCTTGTGAACTTAGAATAAGATCTTTCTTGATTTATTCAAACTAACCCCAAATTTAGATAAGCCACGGTTTTTTTGGTGGTCAGTTATTATTTGCTTTTGCCGCATTTCTGATAAAATTTCAATCATATCATTTCGATGCAAGTCGTGTCCTGCCAGAGTGAACTTATACAAGAGCCTGAGTCTCTTTGTCAAGTCGTTAGGATTGTCGTAATATTTATAATCGACTCTGCTACCTGCTTTTTTAACCACGCCTGTTCCTTGTTTCTTGAGGTCTTCCCAAATAGGAGTGGTAACAGACCTGTACTTGGTGCTACGATTAGATTTGGGTTTATGAGCATTTGGGTCGTTGTTGTGATAAATAATGTTAGTATTTTTTAACATGGCCGCGTAAGCTGCATTAACTTCCGGTGCGATGGAAGTTTCTTTCAAATTATTGAAAACTAGTAAGTTCCAAAGGCCACGTATTCCTACGTAGTGTTTGCTTTCGACCACTACGTCATTCGCAAAGATTTTACCCGTTTTATTACCAAAGGTCAGTTCACCTTTTTTTCCTATCATACTGTAACGCAAAAACTGGGCCAGTGTCTTTGGGATTTTCTAAAAATGTTATCAAGAAATATTTATCAGTTTCTCCAATATTCTGACCAGGTAACAAACTATCGAGGAACCTTAGAGAGACTATGTTAGGGAGTTCTGGTGGGGTAGAAAGGTGCCTTGCTTGTGCAGTGGAATATGTAGGGGTGAGTTTAAGACCAGTGCTCATAGTTACGTATTCTGTTTTGGACTCAGGAGGAACTCGCATTATAGGAGGTTGAGCAGCTCGGATTGAATATTCGGCAAGACTGAAATCGACAGGAGTTGACAATGTCTTCTCACTATGATTAACTACAGGTGTCGGTGATAAACCCAATGAGCCATAAATCATCCTTGTCATTATCTTCTTCTTTGTAAATTTTAATTGGCGTAGTTTGCGTGGCTAGAGCGTTCTTAATCAGTGTAGTTTGCATGGCTGCATCGAGGACCGGTCTCAGTTTCAACGTGGTTACTACCGGTTAAAAAAAATTCTTGTAGGGTTTCTTCTTGCTTTCTCTCCCCAAATGTCGATTTGAAATTTTTTTAGTTAAACGCCTTTTGAGTTTTGCGATTTTTCGTTTTGTTTCAATTCTTTTGTTTAATAGGTAAAAATGAACGTTTATATCGGCCCTCGTTTAACGTTTTGTTAATTGATAAAAATCCGTAAGTCTTTTTCCAACGATTTTGACACAGCGTTTTAAACTCTGAAAATTCCATGTCAGGGCCAACATGATTTTTGTAAACGTGTTTCTAATTTAACTCATCCACCGGAAAAAGATTACTAAATTTGCATTATCTCTAACCACTTGTTTAGGAATTCTCACGTAAGACTGTCTGTAATAAAAAACATCGGCGCTTGAATAGCAGCTGGGGCAAAGTAGCGCTCTAGGTTTGTTGTTTGTCCAACTGACAGTCGTCAAAAAGAATAAAGTTTCTAAATTTTGGGTCTAGTTCTTCAGTTGTTCAATTAAATCTATATGAGAACTGTGAAAAAAGGTGACATCCCTTCCAATTTCTTCCTCAATTTATGCAAATACAGACTGCAATGCTTTGTACTTTGGTTAACATAAAGTTTTACTGTAAATAAATAGTCTGTCATAATCCAACCATCGATCGTTAGAGGTGAAATTAAACAGTAAGTTAGTTTTTCCACAATTTGCGGGTCCCCCATCACCCATTCTTACCTTCAAATATCAGATGCTTTATGAAGCATATGCTATTTGAAGGTAAGAATGGGTGATTTTTCAGTTCTTTCTTAGGTACAAAAAGTCATAGTTTTTAATTTCCATCACGTTTTTTTTATTTACAAATTTTTTAATGCCATCAGAGATACTAAACTCATAAAGTCTTCACCAGAAAATTTGTCACTGGAGACATTGGGATGGAACACTCCATATTCAACGATACACAACAACCTCACGTTACTGGAAGAATCATTGGTAACGTATACTGCATTAATTCTCCCGGTAACTTCCATCATGTTTAAAGCACTGTAATATGGTAAGTTAAACCACAGTTTGTCTTATACGTTTTTGTTAAGTTTACCTTTTGTTTGTGGATATTCTCATAAACCCAAGTTGTAAGGCACAGCGGTTTATCGCAGTAGTTTGCCTTTTCACAAGAGGAGTTACAGGAAGAAGCCGTGTGCATAGAATTAAGATAACGAGCTGTACCGCTGGTGTAACATACGCTGGTCTAGCCCGTATCCGCATATCTGAGCAAAATACTGTAGTGGTCAGTATGGAATAAGAAGGGTGCTGACTGCTCCCCCTGCAGCCTACCTCATTACATTCTGCTATTCCCCCATCCCCCTGGTAACCCCTTCCCATCCCGTACCGGCTGCTCCCTGGTCGCGGATTCCCCTATAGTGTGGTCTGAACATCCCCATCCCTGCTTTCCCTCCCTTTGAACTCCTGCCGATTTGTTTTGTTATGGAAGCAAATTTTTTTCAATGGAGCATGCTCCATTGCCCGTTTCTCTGTTCTGATACCAAGCGCAATAAACCCAACAACGGTTGTGCATGCAGTGATTGTTACTCAACCAACTTTGAAACTTTTCAAGTCGGCTAATAGAGCTAGCATTTAAAGCAATATTTCGATTGTTACTGATTGTTACAGGCCACATCCGTTTGTTTGACATTGTCGGTGGTTTGTCCTCTTGCATTATACGCCTTCTTTCATTGTAGTGCAAAATGATGAATTTGCTTGTCCAACTTAAGCCTATTATAGTATATTTATATATATAGATAGATAGAACATGGTCAAGAAAACTGGTTTCTTATCTTCATACTTGGTCTCTAGTTTTTTTTACAGATGTACCGTTCAAGATTTTTCAACAAATTTTGGGTTTCCGGTTCACTTGGCAAATTCCAGCTTTTACATTTTGATTTTTCGTTCGAAAAAGGAGTTCCTGTAACCTTTAAATCGTTAAACTGTATGGAAGGAGACAAGTTATACTTTAAACCACCGTTAATTTTTGTACCTTTATCACCTTTAACTTTCAGCAAGTTTTTTTGCAAGAGATTTGAGAGATTTGTTTGCCAGGTTGGTTGAGACATCTTGAGGTTATTTCTTTTTTAATATTGAATATTGAAAGAATGAAATAGATCGGGGGGGGGGGGTCATCGTTATGAACATTCGATTCGAAGCATAGAGTCTTCATTAAACATCCAGTTTGTGAGAATAAGAGGTACAATAATAAAAAAAAGAAAGAAAATACAACTGCCATGATTGAAAATTGAACCGAGAACAGCTGCTTATTAAGTCGGATTATTAATAGTACGCGTATGTTCTGGGTTCTAGTCCCTGTTGGGACAAATATTTTTTCTTTTCTTTTTTGAGATTATTGCAACTTGTATCCTTACAAATCAGGTCTGTAATGCATGTTGTCTTTTGCTTCATTCCTTAATCTGCCACGTATGCTGGGAGGGGAGGGGAAATTTGTATATTTAGGAAAGATGTATGGTAATAAGTTTGGACAATCATTGAAAAGGACGAGAGGGGAAGGGGTGAAGTAGTAGGGGTCGGTCGGAGAGGACAACCTGGACTAGGTACTTGTTGACACCCAAAAGCAACTATGATATGCAAAGCAAGGGTTTAGCCAAAGTTGGAGCAGCTATGAACTCTGAAGACGCAGCAAATTATTTTCAGATTGACACTCTGAAAACGGAAATTCTGAAACTTAAAACCGATTTGCTTCCTGCTATTATTCATCTCAACGATGAGTTAGCTTCCGCTGTTTCTAGCATAAAAAAGTGCGTTCTACTTAGATGAAGCTGACGGGAATTTTTACCCAAAGAAGAAGCAAATAAAGGATATAGCTTTTCCCAGGCACGTTGCTGACGCAGCATCGAAAGTGTACGTTGACAGAAATTGCTTACTACAGGACGACCAGAAAGTATGTTTCAATGCAACTCACAAGGAGATTAGAAACCTAAGCGAACCAACTTTGCTGAGTGACGCGACTACAAAGAAATTTTTGCATGAAAACAGTTTCATGCTGATCAGTTTCAGTATGAAAAGCCTTTGGAAAGCGAGTGATTGGTTCGTTAATTCCGATCCTCTCTGGAGCTTTGTATGTACAAGGTTGAGGTTTAATTCATAAAGCAATTTTATACTGCAGCGATCCAAGTGTTGCACTAGTTGTAAATGTAAAATAGGAATGAGAGCCTTTTACATTATTTAACTAAAAGACAAGCATTCGACAGCTACTGTTTTCGAAATTCCTTACGTAATAAAAAAAATTTGCCCTATCTGGGTAGAGTAATTCGAAGAGTTTCAGGCAGAAGACGTTTATTTCCAGATAGATTTGCATGTAAATTTTCAATAGATGACTCGTCTCATCCCATCTAAAACAGCTTTGTAATTACGTGCCTTAGAGAAGGCACTTCGGAAAAATAGGCAAAAGTGACCGCACCAAATTTGGTCAAAGTTTTGTACATGTTCGTACTTGTATTTTATTCCCGGTCCCAAGTAGTTTACCACAAACCGGGGAGAACCCATGTTGCCAAAACTATTGAAATAACAAGGGTCTCCCAAAACGATGGAATAAGCTACCCAGTGACTTCCGTCTCCATCGTGGAAATCTTCCATGTTTACTATTTCGTTTTCACCAGTAAGCCTAAATTTTAAGAGAAGCGTGTCTTTACTAAAAGTACCTCTGAATTTTGGAATTTACATTGTTCTAGCCAATCTGTTTAAATCAAAGTTTGTTAAAGGTTTATTAAAGTTGATTAAACTTTGGGTGGTCCTAAGTAAAGACCTCTACCACAGGGCAATTGTTTTTGCTTCTTTTTTTGCTTAAGCTTTTTTCTTTGAGCCGGAACCTTCCACTTGCTTGTGTTGCTGCAATAGTTCAGCCAGAATTTTTGCATCGTTTTGTGCCTTTTTTATGGCATATACCACCCCCACAGTGCGTCCTGCCACCCTCCAATCCCAGCCATTATCGGTCCTAGCAATGCCAGCGGCAAAAAGCCGCCTTTCTTTCTTTGTGATCTTGTTTTGAGAGCCATATCTTTTTTATTATTATTGTTATTATTTAATAAACAACTTCGACTTTGCCTCTGTCCAACTTTAGATTCATTTTCCTGTCCCCAATGAGCAAAGCGTTGCAAGTAGTATTAGCCGGTACTGCAAGCCTAAACTTCGGTTTGACTTGTACATCCTCGATTACCGATTGAAGCCCCATGGACTGTTTGGAGCAGTCCAACACCACAAGAGGATAGGCTTTCTTGAACTAAAACAAGTCGAAACTCAAGTCGTTGGTATTGTAGAACAGCTGCCTAAATTGCTGCGCCATTCTGTACGAACCGACGTGCTCCGCGGTAGCATAATTTGTGTTCAAATCGAGAAAAGAATATCTTTCTGAATTTAGAGTCACATGAGCATCTTGGAGACTGCAGTGATCGAACACACCCAGGTTTTTAGGTAAAGAGTCTTACCTGTTAGTTTGTAAAGCTAGAACTATCCACCTAGGTTTTTCGACCGCGGTAGTAAACAGCACGCGCCAGGTGAAGCTGGCATTTTGAGGGCGCACGCAGCTATCATATTGTCAGTGCCTGAATCATAAATCCATGGTCGCTCCGTGGTCGATGAGATTATACAGTTTAAGTTTCTGCTCTTCTGAGGCCGTGACATGTGGTACGATCCAGCTGATGCTATGTAGAACAACTTTGCCATTGGCCGCAGCTGCTGCTTTGAAGATAGCATTCGTGTCGCTCGCTCTCATGAGTGTGAGCACGTGTTTAGTTCCGTAGATTAGCTTATTGTAATTTTCGAAAAATCCCATGACGAGTTTCAACAGGATGGCGAAGGTAAAGCTTCCCTTGGGAGTTGTTTCAACAATGATGGACGTGTGCCGCTGTGTGTATCCCAAGTTGTTGGTCAATTCAGTAGTTTGTTCAGTTTGTTCACCCAGCAACGGCCGAGCAAATCCGGTTGCTCGGCCAAGCCGTAAGTAAGCAGTCCCTTCATCAGCGTACCGAACCCCGGGTAATTTAACTCGTCCACTTGTTTATTACCAAGATGGTATTTGATATTAGAAAACAAGAACATGGGAGCATTATTAATCAACGCAGCTACGTCTGCGTCGGCATAGGCCGAGTCATCGTCGTTCAGCAACCGCCCTTTACTCAGGCGGTAACTGTTGGCAACGTGCAGAAATAAATATTGGTTTTCTACATGTATGCGGATTTCTGAATTTACGTTGTTGAGATTGGTGCCTACAATAGGATTGTATTCGTGGTAGGTGTAAGGCTCGACCAATGAATTGTACACCAACAGTTCGTTGATTTTTAAGTAATCTTCTACTACGCTCATTTTCTGGGTGTTGTTATGAATTTGATGAAAGCTTTGTTTCTTGGCATCAAACTGTTTTTTTTTATTATTAGAGTTAAAATTAAGAAAGAGTCCTTTCCCTTTTTTCCCCAAACACGAGCATTTTATCCTTTTTTTATGCAATTTTTAAATACCAAATCAAGAAGCACCATCAGTGTCTCACCATTTAAATCCAATGGCACATTGGGCTGAGATATGAGCCAAACTCATATATTTCTGATTAACTTTGTAGTAACTGGGAGGTAATTTAAATTATGTGGGGACTCTATGATTTTAAAAACCAGGCGGTGAATTGAAAAAAGAAGTATAAAGTGGGCTGAGGGTCGCTGTTTAGGTACGAATTGCCTATGATATCCACGTGTACAAAAATTGTATTGGCGCTCATAAAGTCGACTGTTTTTTGACTTTCTCTACTTCTCATGTAGTTGCTTAATTCAAACCTCAAAACTGGAGCCAAGCTCTTACCACCAGAAAAATACAAGCCGTAGGTCTAATCGGTAGTTATTAATGCGGTTCTCACAGTGTTTAGATTCGGAAGAATCATAATGGCATCCATGTTGTGTCCATTCGCATATATCGCCGAATTGAGAAATTTATTCAAATCCTCGATTTCATAAGGACCAGGACTCACTAACAGTTTCTGCCAAGAGACACCAGCATCAGTAGTCTACTAAATTTCGTTATTTTTTGAGGTGATGTTGTGTATGCTGTATGCTGTTAGCAGAGCCAATTCGTGATTTTTTCATTCGTGAATCCAAATGAATGGGTGTGTTTAGATTAAGTTTCAAGTCGGAGTCTTAGCCGGTGAGAATAATCAAACAGGAATCCATGATGTTTTTTTTAAAGAGATGAAAACAGATTGTACTATAGTAAAAAAAGCAACCGTGAAGAATTCAAGATGAAATATTGCGTCAAATGTAAATGTTCGACTCCTAACCAGTCAAAGGCCCCAGTTTCTACAACTTTACGAAACAACAGACCGATGGAGATAGTGTTTGTGATGTATGTGGTACAAAAAAAGTTTACTTCCTCAAAGTGTTGAAGGGACTCGTGACCAAAATCATAGATTAGTATTAAAAAACGCTTAAGTGTATAAAATACGAATGTAAGCCTTAAAAAACTTAAAGCCCTAAAGGAACAGATATTAGAAAAAGATATGTAAGCCATCAGCGTTGCACTAATACGTGTAAAAGAATCTCCAGCGACCCAAAAAACAAGCTGGAGCTTCTTTTACACGTATTAGTGAGACGCTAATGGCTTACATGTCTTTTTCTAATATCTGTTCCTTTAGGGTTTAAGTTTTTTAAGGTTTACGCCCGTATTTTATACGCTTAAGCGTTTTTTAATACTAATATCCCTTATTTTTTTTCTTAATTTAGCAAGAATAACACAGAAAAGAACACTGTAATCACCTTAAAATAACTGTTATAAGAGAGTCTTTCCATGGCTGATTCGTTTTATACTGCTAAGAGTGACTTTTGCACCCAATTTCATGTTTTTAGCTTGATCTATAAGAATTTGTTGCCCAAACCCCTGGGAGGCATCACGAGGAGGTTCTGGGGTGGGAAGGGGGGGGGGGGCACTGATGGCACTTTGGGTATTTCATTGGGGTCCGTGGCTGGTTCGATTTTTACTGTTAAGAAAAAATTGTGTACCAAATTTATGTTTTCTGCAGAATTTCTGCAAAAATTTGTTACTCCACTTAATGATTTCTGCCCAGTGCTCTACTATAATAATTGCTCGGCTGATGTGAATACTGCAGTAACATCAAAATCGTGTTCAAAAGGCCCTGATCGGTGTTAATACCTACATTTTGAGCTGTACAAATTGAAAATTGGTTATTGGTTCGATCTCTAGGTGAGAGCAAAAGTTCTAACCCATTTGGCTTCCCGTGTCAAGAATAATGTAGTTACATTAAAATAGCATGCAAAAGGCCTTAGACCTTGTCTATACCTATGTTTTAAGCTATAGAACTTGAAAATCGGTTCTGTGGTTCGATCTCCAGGTGAGGACATAGAGTCCAAACAGCAACATTAATGATTTCTGCCCAGTGCTCTGCAATAATAATTGCTCTGCCGACGAGTATACCGCAGTCACATCAAAATCAGGTTCAAAAGGCCCTGGTCGGTGTTAATACCTACATTTTAAGCTACACATATTGAAAATCGGTTCATTGGTTCGATCTCTAGGTGTTAGCAAAAGTTTTAGCCCATTTGGCTATCCGTGTCAAGGATATTGTAGTTACGTTAAAATAACCTGCAAAAGGCCCTAAGCCTTGTCCAGACCTACGTTTTAAGCTATAGAATTCGAAAATCGGTTCAGTGGTTTGGTCTCCAGGTGAGGGCAAAGAGTCCCAACAACAACAACAACATCAACAACAAGAAGAAATGGCCATGCTGTGGACGCTGAACAGTTTGATTGTTGTCATTAAAATGTTTAATGTGGTGAAATAGTTACGACACGACCCCAAATACCGATTTTCGTTGGTCTATGTCAATTTTGGGCGAGCCTATAGGAGTTCAAAGTTTGACGTTTAACATGGAAGTTCATGCTGAGTCTTACATAAGGACCGCTACCGCGGTCCTTGAAAACTAGCCCGTTGAAATACATTTACTGGGGTATCAATATTGCGTCCTGGAACTCAGCTGAAGAAGCGACTAGCACGAGGAGATACTGAAATAAATAAACTAGACAGAGCTTGCAAAAAACACGATATAGCTTACGCCAAGAGTTCGGACTAAAAAAACGCCACGCTGCCGATGAAGTTCTAATATCAAAAGCTCAAGTGGTGAGAGGAACCATCTCTGGCATGGAGGGAAAAAATAGCCGCTTCCGTCGTTAAGAAAATCGTGCAAAAAAAATCAGGTTCGGAATGGAAAATAAAAACAATAGGTCAACTCGTAAACGAACTTCATAAACCGACGCAGAAAAATTTTCCGAAACAGAAGGTGATTGTACTGGGCCCAAACGATCTATTGCAGGCTGACTTGGTAGAGATGATACCATACGCTAAGCTAAATAAAGGATTTAACTAGCTGCTGACTTGCATTAACGTCATGTCCAAGTTTGCTTGGGTCATCCCTCTTAAATCTAAAACCGGTCTAGATGTTTCTGAAGCTTTAAAAAAGAGACTCTCTGGAGCGAATGCCCCTAAAAATTTACAAGTTAGTTTAGGTACTGAGTTCTACACTAAAGACTTCAAAGCGTTACTTAGGCACCATAATATCAACATGTACTTTACATGCTCCGAGAAGAAAGCGAGCATGATTGAACGCTTCAACAGAACGTTGCAAACTCCAATGTGGAAAAAATCACCAGGCAGGGGAATTACAAGTGGATACACAATATCGACGAGTTGGGTTTCGGATTACAACGACACGGTTCATTCCACCACAAATTGAAACCAAGGGAAGTAACCAGACATCACGAACCGTAGCTGAGACGAACTAGCCCTAAACAACTGCTGAAGAAACCCAAGTTGGCCGCAGGAAATAAAGTCAGGATTTCTAAGGTAACAAAAACTTTCGACAAAGGATATTTGCAAAATTTTACTAACAAAGTTTTCACGATCAGTAAAGTGCAAAAAACCCAACCAGTTACTTATCTTTTAAACAACGAGTCGGGTGAACTGGTGCTCGGAGGATTCTACGAACAGGAAATTCAAAAAAACTCAAGTTCCAGTTTTATTCTGAAGGAGCAAGTATTACGTAAAAAGAAAGGAAAAAATGGAAAAATGCTTTACTTCGTTAAATGGAAGGGCTATGACTCCAAGTACAACAGCTGGACGGATAATAGATAGTTTAAGCTGAATTCACGTACTCATAAGCTAGAGTACTGACTGCATCATCGCAGACCCATCTCTTGTCGTCGTAAGTATTGAAAGCCAACTTGTTGATGGTGACGGATTTTAGTTCGTGTGCCTCCGAATGAATGTAAGATCCCAGAGTTCTCACGACGGTATTATTAAATAGCACATTCTTTTACGTTTCGTGCACCACTTGTGCTGTTTTCTTTATGCCTTTGCAAGCCATTTTGTTCTTCCCATCCGATTGTAAAACGCTGTAGAGCTTCGACTTTAAACCTAATAACTCGGATATTGGGCACCCCGCGCTCTCGTCTTTGATCTTCCCCAATACTGTTTTATTGACGTTGGAGTGTAAAAAATAATCTTTGGGGTAGTCCGATGTGTCAAACAACGACGCATCTTCTTCCATATCTTTGTAAACATTGCCCATTTCTATCGAATAACAAACTATCAATATCCGAGACTAGGAGTTTACGTCTCCCCAGCCCATACTTTTTTATCATGTGGTCATAATTAAACCGGTTGACTAATAACTTTGACAATTCCGAAGACGCTAATACCAACCATGATGGGCTTGTTCAAGATGCTGTTTGCGGGAGTCTTTGGAAATATTACCAAATCCTCGCTTAGAGAAGTGAAACTCGTGGTACGTGGGTGAGATGATACTTGATGGCTTTCTCTTTCATCGTTGCTATCAACACGTTGTTTCTCTTGCGCTTGTTCTCTATCGTCCTACAGGAAATCAAATTATTCACCAATTTGTAGAGGTTTTTGTCAAAATCGTTAGCAGCCGCTTGCCGTTTCTTGTTATTAAACTCGATGCAAGGTTTCAGCCAAGGTGCTTGCTTAAAACTTATCGCTCTGTGTATTTTCTTGAGAACCATGCCAAGAGAATGGTAGTATTTCAAATTCCTATAGTGCACCACGTACTTTTTCTTTGAGAAAAGGTTAATAATTAGCTTTAGGCCTTTGCTGTACGTTAACTTCAAGTCCTCGATTGCCCGACGGTTGAATGGCAAAAGTATAGACTTTGTGATTTTCACGTGCTCCAGTGCTAGCAGGAAATCATTGTGCGATGCATGAAGTGCCTCGAGGTATTTCAAATCCACTGCTAATATCAGCCCCGTATCACTCATCTTCGTAATTATCGAGATTTATATCCTCAAGCCGGTCGTCCGGCAGCCATTCATACTCTCCAGTTGGTAGATACTCGCACATAACACAACCGTACAAGTTGTTAAAGTCCAAAAATATGATGTAAGAATTCTTTTTATCAGGGTCGAAGGTAGATAGTATATACGGGTTGTTGGCTTTAGCGTATCTTCTAGCTATAAACGAGACACCACCACTTATACCCTTTTCCACCATAAGATGTATGTCAATATTAGTGAAGAGATACAAAGACACTCCCGTCCTCTTGAGTGCCGCGTCCCTAGATAGGGATGGTGTAGAAATGTAATGGGGGGGGGGTCCAAACCATTATAGCCAAACTAGTCGCTCTAAAGTTTTCGAAGACATCGACTAAAATCCCGACGTTCGTCCACAAATACAGATCGTGGTAATCTCCAAACGTTTTGCGTCTGCCTAAATCCCAAATCTTTATCACGTGTTGATAACATTTGGAGCAGATCGCTCCTCAAACACTTCCACATTTGTCAAGTTTTCATAGGGAAACACACCTTTTTGCCGAAGGCCTCGTACGAGTTCCACGGATTCACCTTTGAAAAGCTTGTCCATGATACCGAAACGCTTCAATTTCGAAGCTAGAGTTTCCGACAATGCTGTCATAAACGCTAGACTATCTATGAAAGTAAAACCACCTAATTTCATGCCGCTGATTCTTTCCTTGTTCTTAGCGAGGATCCTCACATTATGCAGAGCCTTCAAATCTTTGAACGAATTCAAAGCCTTAACAACGAAATGACTGTCGTATTTTTCGAAATTATTTATAACAACCACTATGTTTTTGTTCAAAGTGTAAGAAAAGTTACACTTGTTGTATGTGGCTCCTCTAAAATTCACCTGTGATGTGGTCATGGTTTCCTACTTTCGTAAACCCATTAAACTTTTTTTGGGGAGGGGTAAATGCTCCTTGTTTGCAGATATGGCACACCGCAGCTTCTTTGAACAGCAACCACTGCTCCTTGGTTAAACGTTTCATTCGCTGCTTGTGGGAATCCACGTAACCCACGATCTTTTTCTGCTTCTCTAATGTAGATTCGAAGAAAACTTGCACGCAGTCTACTCCTCAGGACAATTTTCTTTGAAAATACTCCACCTAGGTGGTCAACAATTACGTAGGCAAAACTGCAAGCTTGTTGTATCTGGTTAACTCTGGTGTATGTATCGTTTCCATGACAACTGGAGACTGGGTGCAGCGCAGCTTCAAAGTCCATGTAAGCTATGTACAACCTTTTAAGCTCGTTTTTGAAATTTTTAAACTGAATAATGTCATTGTCGGGCAATGAGGTCTTTTGAAACGGAACTCCCTCGCAAGAAGTTAGGTGGTAGTTTTCATTCCTGAAACGATTTCGAAAACCGTGTAAGCAATGCCTACAAAATTACTTCAAGCGCTTGTTGGGGTTGAAACTAGCGATGAATTTGTTGAAGTCTTTTATCGTCACGTAGTCTCTGTGGAGAAGAAGCAAGTCAACGTGATGCTTACTTTCAACTAAGGAACTCAATAAACGCAAGGCTCGTCATCCTCGAAACCAAAAAAAAATACCGAACTGTTGTTGGCTTTTTCGAACGGCTTGATTTTGGATAAAGGAACGGGGTCCAATACACCTACAACTAACTCATGCGCACGAGACAGGTAATGTTTCGTATCCCAATCATGTTGCGAAGATAGAACGGGGTGCATACTAGCCAACGTGGACCGCAGAAAACATCTATCATCTTCACCACTCACATTGACCAGTATATCAGGACCTAGTTTGAGGTTGTTGGGGAATGCTACGTAACCTTTCCCTGCAAAAGGTCTATAAATTCCAACGAATAGTTCGGTGCACACGCGTTGCATAACAACCCATCCACTTCCTTCTATGGCAAACTATCCACTACTATGCAGAATCTTCTTCGACATTTCTGAAGAACCTCCTTGCTCCCCACCCTGACCAGGTTGGAGTAAAATAAGCTTTAATAGTTTCCGTATTATCCGTGGCTTTTTCGAAGAGAATGCATAATCCAATTTGAGCTTTTATGTTTACCATAAGACGTCGACATTGTTCTAAAATATTCCAATTTTTTTGTCCTCGTACTGTTCCAACAAAATCAAAGGCTCGTAGTGTATTTCATCTGACTTAAAATCCCGCTTGAAAGTTAAGGATAATCTGTTGAAAGCATCGCGCACTAGATCAAATCCTCCTAAATCCAAACTGAATGGCCTCACCTCGAGTTTCGTATCGTCTGTTACCTCTGTCTTGGCTTTCAAATCGACAATCATCTCGGACAAAACCCAGTCGATTCTGGTATCCTCTATTATAGGTACAACTATAGAACTGATGTTGTTGGCTACGAGGCTGAAATTTGCGGGTATTTGAGAAATTATTTCTTTCTTCAACAGAGGTTCTAGTTTAGGAAAAGACTCTTTTTTGACGTCTCTCCAATTTCTTTTCACGTTGTTTTACAGCCTCACCACACTTGTGCCGTTTATACACGAGCTGATTAGAGTAAGTCACACTGCATGATTTACAGGTTACATTACATTTTCCTTCGTGACGCCTTTCGTGCCTCCATTTATACCTATTGTTCCTGAATGTCTTTTCACAGTATTGACACTGGAAAGTATTGTTATCCAACATCGGAAGATCTCGTTTTTCTTCTTCAACAATCATCATTGATCCTTTTTTTATGTTTCGAAACCGTCTTTTCGTTCATTGGAATAGACGAATGGAAAATTCTGGTATGAACCATAGCTCGTTCCAAATCAGGGAAATACTTCCAACAGGCTTCACAGTAATATGTACCGCCAAACTTGATTTTTCCCGGCGTAATCATTTTTCCATCGCATCGGTCGTAGTGCGCCAAAAATTCATCGTAGGAAGAACGAGTCCTCCACAATCGAGACAGGTAAAGTTTAACACGTAAGGCTCCTACAAATGACTTTCCACCTCTTCTGGCGATAAAACTCAACCTTGCATTTCTTGCAATGGAACCTTGACACCACCTCGTACTTGGCAGCCATGGCTGATATAAAGATCGACGGAATTATCCGTGCCTTTTATACCCACCTCTCATTCCCAGGGGTTTGTATCAAATGGTACACGCACTAGAAAGTCACAATATCACATCCTTCATCCGTATAACATGTGAAAAATTCTCCCCAAACAACAACAATTTAGAAAAGAAAACACCTGCAAAATATTCAAATAAGAAGGGGCCCATCTGCAGGGAGGTCCCTGATGGGTAACACACCAAAAAATGCTCCACAAACAGCAACACTTAAAAAAAAAACGCAAAAAAAATTAGGAGGGGGCCCTCAAAATAGGAGATAGCTCCCATCTGCAGAAAGGAAGGAGGGGGCCAGCATAGGGGCACGGAAGGTTGCTCATAGGGGCCTGCTTTCCACCAAAACATCTACTACTTTCATGTTTTTGGACCAGAATAAAGGCATGAGAGGGTGCAAGTGGAGGCACTCTACTGGTGAATCCAGTAATTTTTGGACATAATAAATGGTTATGTTTATACTGTAGTATGTGATATTGCGTGTCTTGGACACAGACTTTCTTGTGATCGTAGATGCTGAGCTCTCATGATGTGTGTATGCGGTTCATCATGACTTTCGGTATTTGCGTTGGAAAACCTCCGAAATCCGAAAATGAAAAAATGTTACGGTATTGTAACTGGTTATGTTACAGTTACAGTCGTAGCTTTTTATCGTTATTCCTGCGAGTGCAAAGTTGGCGAATCGTTAACGACAAAGTCCAACTCGACAACACATCGCTAACAAGTAAATGATACTTATGCGTTTTTCCAAAAGGTTTTGTTAAAATCTTCAAAAAGCAGCTAAATGGAAGCAACTAACTGAAAGCATTATAAGGAAGTAAACGAATAAATACAGGGTGAACCGAAATTCTATACCCATTGTTGAGCTCTCTTTCTTCTTCTTTCTTTGTTTTTATTAGAGCACACAGACCCAAAGTCATGAGCTCAATGTAAAATTATAACTAAATCAGGTGGTAAACCATCAAAACCATATAACATGAGTGAAAAATATTTAAAAACAAATAAAACTTACTGAAGACATAATATGCAAAGAGGAAGGACTTGGTGGTATTACAGACCAGGCTATCCTTTCTTTGAAAGCAACAAAGACCACCCTTAAAACCATGACCTTTCTAAAATGAAACGTTTCTTGGGGGGAGTGTCGTCCAAAACAAGTCAAAGGGTTTCAAAGGATTTAACGAGCGTTAACCACTCCTGGTCATCTGCCCGAAGCCCTAAGGCCCTATGTCTGCAACAGCCAGATTCCCAGGCTGTCACCCAACCCAACAAGTCGAGGTTAGCATAACAATCACAAACCTGGTATGTTTTTTTTGGAATACACCACCTCCCAAATCTAACATCTCACTATAGAAAGGGCATCGTTACAAGCCTGGTCATTGGTCAATGCTGCTTTCAAACAAAGCATAGCTCAACAATGATTACAATATTTAGGTTCACCCTGTATAGATCACAAGGTAAAGGGTTAACGATGCAAACAGCCTGCATTAAAGACTGGCATTGTGAGAATACAAGCTAACTAATATGAAAAAAAAATAAGAGATAACTTCCCCTACTGAGACTTGATCCCACGACTTTCTGCTTATTAGCTGGGCGATATAACCACCGCACTATTGGGGTCCTAGATGAGCTGTAACTACGCAATGTTTCTAAGTTTTGTGGAGGCCAAAAAGCAAGTTGGTTTCCTTCCCTGTACACGTTAGTGGCGTTTAGTAGGATATTTCCAAAAAAATGTTAAACTTTCAAATCATAATAGTGCGGAAAAGTTGGCCTTGAACTTCCTAATCACTATTCCAAAAGAGAGGTACCCATCTGAGCCTAAAGTTTAACATTATAATTCAATGTGAAAAATCGCTAATTCTGAAAAAAATATTTTTTACTAGTTTAGTATGCAGAGGGTAAAAAGACACTGAAGGAGTCCCACATTGTACCTTGGAGCAGCAACATCTTTATTCCTTGGTGTTCGGACAGATGAGATGCAACTTATTTTACATCAACATGTGTTCAAAACCCTTCCCATTTTTTTCCGTGGACAAGAACATATAACCACAACAAAGAGTAACAAACGACGTACCCGTTATGCCAAAGCATGCACTAGACAACAATGCTAGTTAAACTACAAAGATAGTCACACACTAGTACCAAGACTGTGTAAGCATACAAACAACGTATGCCCAGCACACAATACTGTGGCTGCGACAACATACCCACTTATAACTCGCATTTTGCTATGCTACTTAATATTTAACATAGCAAAAATCAACTTTGTGGCCGATGGTGATAAGGAACGAACCTTAAAATAGGCATCTTAAAACTTGAACAAACTACGTTTGTAAAAAGAGCTTTTATACTGGTAAGAAAGATGCAACATAAAAGGCGGAATTTAAACTGGTAAAAAAAAACTAGTACCCCACCGTTCAGCACCCTACACAATCGTAACATGGGGAGGTAGAAACATAAGAGTTTTCCCAAGATCAAAATAAATCTTACAGCAAACAGAAGTCGTTTCGCATAATTTTAAAGAAACGTTTTCCCGTAACGTTTTTGATGAGTGCATCAGCCGGAATTTCTATCCCAGGACAGGAACGCAATATTAAACTATTACTGTTTACCTCATTTCGCAAAAAGTTTACTTTCTGCAACATAAAGTTGGGATTTAGAGCCCCCTTCATTGGTAACCAAACCTATTGCTGATCAGGAATCGGTGAACAACGATATTGGGTACTCAAGCTTACAATGTGCTAATTCTGTGACTAAAACTACCATTACCATTACTTCTTTGCAACTTCACGCAATATGTTTACTTCAGCTTTGCAATTTGAATGAGCGACAATAGCTTCTGTTTTACTAGATTAGCTAATTGGGGCTTAACCCAAAGTGATCAGGTATACAATGACAACTGTACTGCTTGAAACTGAATTCCATGATGCATTACAGTTCGTCTATAGTTGCTATACTGATGTAGTTATTCGTAAATTCTATCTTGTATCCAATTACTTCAACAATTTCGAGATCTTTCTGGAGAGCTTCATGGTACGACTGGTACATTTTGTTATTGCTTACATTAACTAGCTTATCATCAATAAAGAAACACAGATATAATAAGCTATCACCAGAGCCTTTCAGGAATACCCAGGGATCAACTCGGATTTAATCAGACCCATCCCTCTAAATACTTCAGAAACATAGCATTACCAATTTCTGCCTGATTCTGATAACCCATAACCTGATTTGTCATTGAGATAGACGAGTTATATCCGGTGCTCCCCGCGTATCTGAAAGCCTGGTGCTTGAGATAAGCATACTGTCCATGTTCCGTGACTGAACAGGAAATCCGTAACGGTGTTTAGGCAATGTACCTGATGGTTGAATTTAGCACTTAATGTGAGAACAAAGCGCACTAAGGAGGTACGAACGGTTGGAGAGTAAGAGGTTAGATAATCCACCTTGGCTGTTTTGTTCCTAGCAGGGGTGACCAATCTTGCCTTAAGTTTCCTGATTGAACCATCAAGATTTAACTTGAGTACAAAGACCCACTTTGATTTGATGGGTACAAGCGACCACACTTGATTTGCAGCCATGGAATCCAGTTCAGCCTCCACTGCTTTCCGCCATCTGCTGGACTCTAAGGAGTTAATCGCTTCAAGAAAGTTTCTAGGGCATAGGAGATGCCGTTCTTGCAAGTAAGTGGCGTAGCATAACCATAGGTTTGCATTCAAGATCATTCTCATCGTAAGTGGGTCCTGCAATTTGCATAAAACATGTCTCCGTTAGGCTTCTCTGCAGCGGCGCTCCCTCATTACCGCTTTGGTGGTACCAGGGGGGCACCCAGGGCCATGATGAGGTCCATGCATGGGCAATGGTTCTTCTGGAGCCGCAGGCATTAGTGGAACTAATAATAGGTGTTCCTGACCGGTTAGTTACAAGATCATCGTAATGGATACCCATGTCAAGGATTTAGGAATTCGTTGAAGAAGGGAATCCAGGGGGATGTAGTAGATGTCCTCCCTTGATTCTTTCATCAAATCTTGCATCGCGAGATACTACGAGGTGACGGGATTCCAAGTCTATGATGAGGAAACCGATGCTACTGGAAGCTTAGCCTAGAAAAACACTACGTTTTGCAACAGGTTGTAATTTGACATGCTGAGAGGGGGTAGTACATAATACACGAGGCATCCAAAAGCGCGTAAATGGTGGGTGGTTTTCGGAGATTGCTGTGGAGCCCTACAGCACATTGGTGTTTAAAACTAGGTGTTGAAGATGGATTTCGTGGACAAAAGATTACAAAGGAAGCACGCACATTCAACTGCAAATCGCCATAGTCGCAGAGGTAGGCAGCTATGTTCAAATAGTGTTGAGGCCCTACGTAAAATGCCCTGGAAAGATCGTTCAATGAAAGGGTTCCCTTGTGGTGAGTATGGAGCAGAGAAAAAGTGCTTAATTCCTAAACTTTGATGGTTCAGAACGCCAGATAAATTCATTGTCTGTGCAATGTCATAATGCGTTCGTTGGTCTCGTTTTGGCATTGTAGGACGAAGGTTTTAAATGTGTCAAGGACATCAGATTTGCGCACAAGATAGAAAGGGAACGCACGTCTTGAGGAGTCATCAATGAGTTGGAATAAGAAGCGTGCTCCACCACGCCGGAACAGTATCGAAACGGCGCCAGTAAGGTCAGCATTGACAAATTGTAGTATTCAATCCGAGAGAGGTAATGCGATCTTAGGGTATTGGAGGCAATGACTCTTACACGTAATACAAGTGTCACAGGGGTAGCTGGAGTTTTACCACAAGTTATCCCCGGTATCAGTGATTCCTTGATGACTTTCCTCATGACTGCATTAGAAGGGTGTCCTAACCGCTGAAACCTTCGTTAGGCTGAATTAATGTTTACGCTGGGTGATGGTGATACCTTTAAGGTCTAACCTAGGTGTCGAGATCAAATTGGCGGCTGCCGCAGACGAGTAGAGTACCGAGATCATGGTTGATATATTCATGTTACTAGTTCCTACCTTCGTGGCAGTGATACATGTGTTCTTGGAGGCAAGGCAGATTTTAATGGAAATGTCCTCAGGGTCGTGAATCCAGTCTTCTCGCTAGGTTACGTGACTGGTTGCTCCAAAATTCAAGGCCCGATACGAGGTAGGTTCCAGTGCTGGATTAGGTTCATAACAGATCGTAAGTGCCATTTCTTGTTTCAGCGTACAGTCTACTTGTGGATTATGAGCTGCCTCTGGTTAGAAAAGGGTGGATACGTCCTTTGTGTTGATCCTTGTTGTAACTTCAGTTTGAGCGTGACTTGCCTGTGGTTTATATTTTTAAAATTGCTTGCAGGGTAGTTGGTTAGGTTTTTGTTCTTGGCTTTTTGATACAAAGGTCCCTGACGATTTCTCTTGGGAAGATTGGTTCTGGATCTTTGCACAGCACTGAGAATCGTCATGGTTGAATCTTCAGAACCACTAACATTGGAATTGTTGAGATTGGACAGTTGGGGTGGCGACTTTGGGCTTTTCCTGGTGGTTCAGGGATGACTTGGCACGGGTAGTCTCAGCGTCTGGACTCCAGCTATCACTCCTGGTCCAAGGGGCAGTAGCATCATCAGTCATCACGTCCTGTTACTCGATAGTATGCATCAGTAAGGCGGCGTTCTACAGCATGCAATGTTGGAGCAGCTTCTGCGTATACCATTGCTATTACAGGACCTAGCTGTGGCATACGAATTCTTCGCAAGGCATAATGGATTAAATCCGCATCAGCGAGTTATCTACTGGCATTGGCACAACTTGTCGTAGGTCCTTTATTCTTGTGAAGTAGGCTTGCATCGTCTCTCCACATTGCATCGTGATGGTGTGTAGTTTGTCGAGGTACTTCAGTTGGATCCATGTTGATTGAACATTGTAGCGTAATGCAAAGTCATCCCAAATTGTCTAGGGTACGGTTACTGTAAAGTATTAAAGTAGTTGGCGTCAGTGAGGCATTTGGTGAGGAGGTTGAATGCATTATTGTTACTGGGAGCCAGGCGGTACGAATTGCCGCTACTGCAAATGCATTAGGGGCGTCCGTTGTAAGAGCGTCATAGTGATCTTCTTGACGTAGATGGTTATCAATCTTCGTCCTCCAGAAGATATTACATTCTGTGCCATCAAACAGTTTATGCCCTTGTAAAATAGTGTACAGGGGAGTGAAGCCATAATCACAATATCAATGCTGCAGAAATTTAAAATAAATAGAGATTACCAAGCGGGCAGTCCAAGTCAGGCGATTCTTCTGACTCACAATGTAGTTTCGTATAAAAGGCAACACTTCGTGATTTCATGAGTAACGGCCAACGTCTGACTTGACATGGGGGGGGGGGTTTGAGGCTTGATGTTACGAATATTATTATTTACTGTGTCGGCTTACGAATTGGTTGAGTCCTTGCAATCAAAAACCGAAGCACAGGTTACCATATGTTGAATACAGAGGGTACAAAGATACTGAAGGACTTCCACATTATTTTTATCTAGGAGCAGCAACATCTTTTTTCCTTGGTGTTTGGGAAGTATAGGATATCGCCCGCTTTCCGAGTGCTGGGATCTAACAATGTCGAGGGCGCGCAGCGCCCGAGCCATTGTTGGATTCCAGAATGAGGAAAGCGGGCGATATCCTTCTTCTCACCCGTTTTTAAGCTATCAGTCCGACGCACATTGTTTAGCGTAAGTGAGCACGAGTGGGCCTTAGGGCTTCGTCGGGCAGATGACCGGGTGCGGTTAACGCTCGCTAAAAACCCTTTGAGCACGAGTGGAATACATTGCTGCATTTAGCCAGAAGACAGTTTATGTAGAATATTCGTTAAGACGCAACGAAAAGAGCAACGTTTAATTTTTAAAGTGGTTCCAATGTTGTAACTAACATGTATTCTGAACGGATTTTTTGACGTTTGAGGTGGTGTTGTTTTCAATTAATTGATTATATTCGTTTGAATTATTCCTTTTTGTCATTTTACGGAAACCAACGTGTGGAAGGCAGCGGTTGCAATGTTGTGAGTAACGTGAATTGTTGAACGTTTTTTTTATCTGTTATATTTTTTTATTGTTTCAGTAAATTTATTAAATTTGTTTGTTTTCTTCTACTTTTCATTTAACGGAAACGGGGGCTGGGATCCACGTGTAGTGCTGGGATCCAGGATCCCAGCCCTCCGCCGTAGATCCCAGCATTCCTCGTTCTCTTTCACTGTTGCGATCCCGTCGTGCTGTATTGTTATAAGAGGACTGAGAGCTTCAAAACGGGTGAGTAGATCAGATGCAACATATTTGATACCGATATGTCTTCAACACCTCGTTTCCCCTTTTTTTTCCATGGCTAAGAACATATAGCCCCAACAAATAGTGCAAATGACGTACCCGTCATGCCAAAGTATGCACTAGACAACAATGCTAGTTATACTACAAAGCTAGTCACACACTAGTACCGAGACCGAGTAAGCATACAAAAAACTTATGTCCATCACTACTAGTGTGATAGCGACAAAAAAATACAGATTTTTACATTATCTCATTTTGTGATCTAAGAGACCACTAATTGACACCACAAAATCAGAAACAGTTTTTTTCCTTCCAGAAAACTGCGAATTGTCGGCCGGCATTTTTTACCAATTTCATGCCTTGAATTAAAACGAAGTTTAGGGACTAAATATTTGGTTTAATATTTGATTCTGGCTTCTTTTAGTGATCTGCGAGAGTACCAAAAGATAATCTAAAATCTGTATTTTAAATTAGTCAAAAAAAACTTTTTTTCAGAATTACCGATGTTTCCCTTTGACATCGCTAATTTGTCAAATTTCCCAATTGGCATCGCCCGTTAAATTTGGTTTGGTTTTAATTTTGTTGTAATTTGTTTTATTTAGTTTGTTTTGGTGTGTTGATATCACTCCTTTGAAGGCCGAATCACTCTCAACTTGGTGGCCTCTTTACCAGTTTTTGGCTTGGATTATTTTGCTTTGTTTTTACAGTTGATTTATTTTTTGTGAATTGGACGTGAATACAATTTCTTTGACAACGTTGTTTAGATTTATCGTGGTACACTAGTGTGTGTCTAGGCACGCACGTCAGTAAACACATTGTCATTGTCGGAACTTTGGCCGTCCAATGAGATACGATGCCGACAATACTAACAATGGTTATAATAATATTTTCGTACTTATGCGCCCTCCCACGCTATCCCCGTTACGCTCCCAGGCTTCAAACAATAAAAGGTACGCAGTTCGTATTGTACTCCACCCATTCATTAAATTTCATAGCTGGAAGCCTACCCGTTATCCTGGTATTGAAGAATAATCACCCTATGGGATTTAACATGGGGAGGATTGGACTAGCTAGCAACTAGTAGCACATTTTTTACGTTATTGAGGATCAGATTTTGTATTGAAAGTAGCTTAGCTGGCATTCCTACACGAGTTAATTCTTGTCAGGTGGGTCATTGCTGTCGATTTCAACACAACTTAAGCTTTTGTATCGCATTATTATTTTTCCCCAAGTACCTGAAATGTGCCCAACTATGCTTCAAGATATATGACACTGACGCTATGGCGTTGCGCTACAATGGTTTACAACCTCGACAATTGAACTGATGTGATGTTTGTTGTGATGTTTGTTGCCTGACTTGGCCCTACACACTAGCGTGTGTCTAGATGACAAGTATTACACTTAATTGTTATGATAATTGTACTAAACCAAGCAGATCCCCGAAGTTAAGCAGATCCCCGAAGTTAAGCAGCATTGGGCTGGATTGATCCTTGGGTGGGTGACCGCCTGGGAATCTGGCTGTTGCAGACATAGGGCCATAGGGCTTCGGGCAGATGACCAGGAGTGGTTAACGCTCGTTAAACCCTTAAAACCCTAAACCAAGCAATTAGTAATGAAGTTTTTGTCTGATTTGTTACTATACTCATATTTTACTAACCAATAGTAACTGTTTAGTGATAAAGATAAGATTTAATAAAAGATTTTTTTTTAAATGAATTATATTCGACATAATAGTAGCCCAAAATTCAGTTCAGGACTTCTGTAGGACTATATTACATGCACAAAATAAACCAATATGAAAATACTAAAAATAAAACTTAACAGCAAATCTTTACGGCAAAAAATATGATTAAAACAGAAGTACCAAATTTGTAAGAGTAATCAAGAACTCTTTAATCGATAAAAGCCGTAATAACACATTTGATTAAATTTGCAAAATGCAAAAGTTCATAGGGAACACTGTCAAAAGCTGGGACATAATATTTCATAAATTGTTTATCATGATAATTATTATACAGTCTTGGCAGCATAAAGTTTAGAGTAGTGTTTCTAAGGAACTTCATTTTTTTTCATCTTTCTGTGTAAACTTTTATGATTGTACGTAGGTAAACTATTCATCTGTGGATTCTAGTGCATAGTATTTCGGAAGAAGATTTGTATTCAGTTTATTTTGGGTTCTTTAGAATCTATTAATCAAAAAGGAAGGTCTAAAGGAAGGTACACCACAAATGTTTATTCCATACCGCAAGTGACTGCCATATCGCCATGGCCTCATAAAAGGTTCGTTTATATTTATCGTTCAGCATATTTTAAAGATTGAGAATAGATGATAGATATTGTCTGAGATTTTCACTGTCTTTGCAGAAAGGATTCAGCTCATCCAATTACTTAAGGGACGCCTGCGTATACACATTCAGGTCATTCAACAGATCACACAAATGAATGAAAGTGCACCATGCAAAGTGTTCACCTCCAAGAAAAATATCCAAACCACATTGCATGATATGTACAGGGATATCCAAGCAAGCATAATGTAATCCGCCAACGTTAAACTGGAGACATCCTTGATGAAACAAAATATCTGCCATTCATCATCACTGCTAGACTTTCCTGGCGAAGCTACTAGATTTACAACTTACTTACACAGCTGAAGCAGTGAGTAGAAGAATGAACTGCATTCTGTGACGGAAATGTCTCCTTTATAATTTTAAGAAACTAACATGAAATAACAGGAGCAATACAGCGGAAATTAAGTGTAGTAAAGGACATAACATTTACTTACCGGGGTCAAAAGTTGTACACATTCCGTAAATGGTGTTTACGTTCGACAAAATAGGCATATGTGAATTATTCTACAAAATATTAAATTATTCGTTAGTAGCAGTAAGGTTATAGCCTACTTTATTTCATGCCTTTTACAAAGCCGCAAAACACAGTGGTAAAACAACGATTATTTATTTTGCTAATATTGTTTTTCTCTTGTTTTACTAGTTTCAGTAATTTATTTCCAGATGTATGTACTTGCAATACTGTTATGACAATAGTCTTGAAACCAAGTCAATTAGTTCTTATTTCTTGGAAAAATATTATAAACACTCGAGAAATAAGAAGTGTTCATAAACAAACAACAACAAAAATTGATGATTAAGGACCTATTGACCTCACTTTTCCATGACCTCACTTTTCCATTTTTATTTATTTTAGCTACAAGACCCTTGAGACGTGATTTTCAAGGAGTGCACTGCAGCACTGTAATTATTTAGGTTATTCATTGGTAATTCACAGTGATTCTGTAAAGTTTGCGTGCATAATTATAACACTATTGTTTTTCTTACTTTCCCCGCAACGTTCACCTAATTGGTATATCAAAACTGATTTTTTTTTCGCCCTTAGCCTGGCAGTAAGGACGAATTTTCGCAAATCTCCTCAACCAATTCTACTTTCCAATGTCCAAATGGAAGAAATAATGCGTGTCTTGAACTTTCAAGTCTTGAACTTTCATAATTTATCAGCTAGGTATCACCTTAGTCACCGGAAGCTAATAACAATACGGCAAACGAATGGCGTAGTCACTTTGTTTTATAACCATTCTATTAATTCAAAGCAACATTTCTTCTGTGCCATAGAGCTCTGGCCATAAATGTGTAGCCCTAACCCTTATAACCCTGACTCTGGCGTTGTACCCTGTGGGATACATACTAAAAACAGTAAAAGAAATCCGAGAGAAAATAGAAGTGGATTCTCCGAGAAAAGCGAGCAAAGTGGTTAAACACATCCCAGTGTTTAGCATCGTCGTCTCGTGACAGACCTACGTACATATGACACTGGTAATGCATATCAAATTAAATTTAAGGCCTTAAAAAAGATCACTGAATTCTAACTCTTTGTGTGTGTAGATTTCGCTGTTGTTAGTGCTTTCTTTATTCCCACACTGATATGTGCAAGGGCTACGTGAGCCTCAAGGTGAATTTCATGATGACTGACCTATTTTCAGTTTATGCCTGTAGATCCTACTTTGGTAATTTGTGTTTTATACAGTGTTCTGTGAAGAACACGTCATGTAAATCGTTACACTAGGTATATACCACTCTCGTCTATTTGGTCACTAAGTTAGACGTGTAAGGTGCGTAACTGTTAACACAACAAAGTGAAACTATTCAAATTAGTATTGTGGTGTCTTCTGCTATTTACATTTTTTTTAATATTCAGACGACACGAAACTGCGGAAACGGATGTCCTTCGGTATCCTAGGCCATACTATGTTTGCCAATCAAATCTATATAAGGCCCAAATAATGTTGTGGATTTTGGTACTATATCATTTCGGGATTAGAAAAAAGTTGAATAGGATTAATTTTAATCCAGTGCACTTTATGACCTTGGTCGATGAAAACTGCCTGCATACTGAGTTTTGTAATGATTAGTTCAGCTTTCTACCAATACAACTATTAAAAAAAAAATAAAAAAAATATTCGCTCATAGATCACCGAAAATAAAGTTTTACTATACTACTTTAGTATGTGTTTACTTGGTGATGGTAAATATCTCCTCCGATAATAAATTTTGCTCGCAAAATAGGCTGGGTGATTCCAGGAAACTAGTCCCAAATTTCATGACCTCTGGGTGAATGCTGGGAATTATTCTTAGTGTAAAAATTGTTTTTATGGCTTATGTGGTTATCGATGGCAGATAGCCACGCTAACGCCAATTTTGCGTTCTGAATGCCAGTTAAATGTGCCGATATCAAATGCTGTTTTTGGTACACAGTTTATGATGCTACATGAAACAGAGTTGGAAGACAGGCTCATTGAATGGAACAAAGTAGCCTCTTGAACTCATATCACAAAGTAGGAATATTTAGAGTTCACTTTACACTTCTTTGTAAAGGCTTTGACTGCCCACGTCAGTTTGTTAACCCTTCGGTTGGCAGCTTCACTATATGCACGCCCCATTATTCCCAGAACTGGCATTCATATTGCAATGCTAGAGGTCCGTCCCAAGACGTACTCCTGCAAAAGCAATTGCTAAGAATCAAATAATTATTCAAGAACGAAATTTAAGGTTAGTGAGCGATCAGATACCGCCCTAGTTCTAACATCCTTCCTTCCAACTCGTTCTACTTTATTTTTAATACTTTTCCTTTTACGTAAAAAATAGCCCCTTTGCTACACTGCATTGCATGCGACTACAATTTAGTCCTTCCTGCAAATCAATCCTTCTAGTTTTAACTTCTGACCGCCTACATTTTTAGTTCCACATACATTTTCTTCAATCGTTTTCCACGTGGAAACCACAACGTGAAACGCTATAGAATATTTGGGACTCCAGTCGATATCATTAAAAATGTATGATGTGCTTGTGTGTGTGTGCTTGCGTACGTGCGTGCACCACTACTCCCCTTGTACCAAGGCACCTACAAAGATGATAGCAGGACTAAATTAAAGATAATTACATTTAGGTATCGTTTGGCCTATTTTTTTATCGCTGTAACTTGATTTTATGACCCTCAAATACGTGAAAAAGACTGCAAAAACAGCGTCAGTTATTTTTGGCCCTTATGATCTTTGTTCATGATGTCATGGTTTGATCATGCTAAGTTTATTATGTCTGAACAAACTTTTCCATATAAAACTACGACGTCATGAGCATTTTTTCGTGTATTTGTATAAAGTATCCATCGATTTTGTGATGCTCTTGGATCAAAGAAATTATATTTATTAAAACGAATCAGATAAAAAATTAGCCTGAACAAACGTTGACTTTCCAAAAGATATGTATCCCAAAATAAGCATTATTTGGAAGATCAAAGTTTGTTCAGACTAACTTTTCATGAGATTAATTTACCTGACGGTAATTTCTTTGATTCCAAGAGTATTACAAAATCGATGAATAATGTATTAAAAAAAACAAAAAACTGTTCATGTTTTATCAGGAAAGGTTGGTTAAGGCATAATAAACTTTGCATTAACAAAGGTGATTTGGGCCAAAAATACTTGGCCGTTATTTGTGCAGTCTTTTTCTCGTATTTGATGGTCATAAAATCAAGTTATAGCGATAAAAATAGGCCAAAAAGATGTTTATCCCAAAATAATAATAAGAAAAAACTTAAACGGGCAATATGTTTTGTATCCATGCGAAGTAACGGAAAAACAACAAAATATGGCTCAAAATCAGATTGTTTAATTTTATTACCGCAAGACTCGTCCCTTAGCCACGCGCTCGAATTCAGAAAACCAAATACAACTACTCACAGGATACAATTACTCACGGTGGTATGTATACCGGATTACTTAAGCACACAAGAGATCTCGCGTTGCTTAACCATTGAATCAAGTTGGACAAGGTTTGCACGGCGAGCCAGGAAAGCAAAAAGAAATAGAATGGTGCAGAAATAAAACAGAAAAGGTGCCAAAAAGGAACTGAACATAAACAGAGATGGGACAGAAAAAGGGGCAATTGAGGAGGGCACACGCAAGGCAGAATCTGGGAGAACCACTACACACCAACACCAGACCCGATGACATAGGCCACTACTGCCCTCAATTTTGTACAGATTACTGGAGAAGACTGGAATGAGAGTAGGCTGTCAATGTCATGCGCCAGAAGAACATACTTTATCTACCCTTGCCGGAGGCGACAATATGAAATGCACTTAAGGAAAAAGAGCAGTGGGGTCTGCGCTTGACCACAGTGCGGACACTCTGACGATCGGCTCCAGCCCATCTTGTGACGATGAGCAACAAGAAGCGATTGGCCCGTGCCGAGACGAGAAAGAATACGTCCTGCAGTGAGCTGTAGAGAGTCAAGGGGGTATCTGGGGTACAATGAGATTGAAATCCGTGTAGAGCGCGACCCGTACTAGCCCCAGACCACTCTCTGTGCCACTCACGGAGCATCCACGCGCACAGCAACGGACACTTAGATATAGGGAGAACGACAGACACGACAGAATCGTACCCAGAGCCAGCTGCGGCCCTAGCCAGACCATCTGCTGTCTCATTTCCAACCGTACCATGATGACCCTTGACCCAGCAAAGACTTACAAAACTGACCCGCTATGCAGCATACAACTTAAGACAAACGTCTTAGAGAATTGGATCACTCAAGTCAAGTGACACAATTGCTTTCCGCAGAGAAGCCAGTGCTGCCTGCGAATCTGTACAGATTGCAAACGACGACAGATCCGGCTTTAACACCACATCCAGCACCACCGAGATAGCAAAAATCTAGCACATGGTGCTGGAGGATACAGTAAACAATTTTATGTCCAGAAACACCTTCAGAGATGGATTAACGACCCCACCCCACCTACATTTCCATCCCTGCAAAAGGACGCGTCACAAAAAATGTCACAGTGCACCCCATGCCGTTCAAACACTTCAACGAGCGCAGGACACCATACCCATGGACGGAAAGGCGACTGTGCGCATCCTGTGCAACGGTGAAATACAGGACACATGCTGAAGCACCAAAGCTGCTGATCCTAGAGGCCGAAAACATCAAGCACCGAGGAGGGTAAGGAACAGTAGTCCACAATAATTCTACCAACACAGTCATCTGAGCCCCTACTAACGTTATGCAGTCCTTAATAGCAGAGAAGCTCTGCTGCTCTCACATGGTGGGGCGCCTCGCAGAACTCGATCCACATATCCTGCACAGAAGTAGACACAAGACAGCCGGTGATTATCCTTATGCACTCATTGTCTGCTGTTTGCAGCGCTGCCGTTCCTGAAACAAAAACGGGAGGTGATAATCTAGGGCAGCACGAACGAAAGACCTGTACACAGCACGAATGGCGCCATGCCTCACACTTGACACACGTCAAAGTCTCTTGAGTACTGTAGAGCGAGACTTAACTTTCTCTCGTAGAGATGCTGCTTGCTTATTCCAGTCCAGCCGCTCATCAAGTAAAACGTCAAGATACTAGAAAGACGGGGCCTGGATGACAGAAGTGCCACACACATTGATGGCTAATGGAGCACTATGCCAGACACGTTACCTGCTGAAGACAACAAGCTCCGTCTTAGGAGGAGCGAGAAACAGGCCCCGAGTCGAGAAAAGAGACGAGACACGTGCCGCAGCAGTCTTTGCACATTGGCAGCAGACTACAGGGTCAACCCCGGCAAACCACGTCATCGGCGTAGCACACAATATTATTAGTTGCACTCATCTCCACGATCACGTCATTTATCTCTACTGCAAAGAGAAGGGGAGTGAGACAGTTCTCTTGCGGGAGGCCTCGACTAGAACTGGTCGTCGACGACCAGTAGCCGCCAACTCTGGTGGCGTACTGACGATCACGTAGCAGGGCACAGATCGCATTAACCAGACCTGAATCCACACCCAAACTGACCATATTATACCGCACCCACTCGCCATCCACAGTATCGTATGTGGTCTTTATGTCCAAAAACACGGCCACTACTATGACGCCTGAGACCACGACTCATAGATGCCCAACACAAGAAACATCACAGCATCCTGGGCAGTAGGCACTGCGACCTGCCCTCTACCAAACTGTGTAGGAGCCAGGCAGGCGTGATATTCATGATGGTTCTCCAACCTCTTAACCAACATTCGCTCGTATACTTTTCGGAGATTGGATAACAGAGAAATTGGCCTATAATTGGGCTTGTGAAGCAGGATAATGACAGTAAATAACCATGCATCTGGAACAAGACCACCCAAGAAAATTTCACCGAAAAGCCTAACTATTCTTGACACTGCTTCTGGGCCGAGAGAACGTAAGGACCTGTATGTCTCATCATCAATTCCTGGGGCACTGTTGTCCTTACATTTTGCCAATGCTGATGGCAACTAATTATGCAAATGAGCAGTCAGACGAGGACGTGGTAATGCAGCCACCCACTGATACTGAGGCGAAAGACCAGCTGGCAAGGCATAGACAGTGGCAAACTTGTCTCAAAATGCGTCAGCCATTCACTCGGCTCTCAGAACAGTACCATGCTGTGCACATGGATCATAAACCCACGTTTGCGATGCACGCCCTGAACCCTGAGTTGCAATGCGCTACACCTTCGTGAGTGAAGTAGTGGTGCACACCTGACAGAAAACTCTATCCGGGAACTGGTAATGTTCTTTACGGATTATATACAACGACTCTTTCGACGTTCCCTGGTACACCAGCCAGGTGGTGTCGCTGGGGTGTCGCTTCCAATGCCTGAATGCTTGACGACGATCACGTAACGCACAAGAGCACAATGAAGTCTACCAATGGAGACCTGACCGTGGGCTGTTGTCGACGGCAGCAGCCCCACTTCACAAAGACAATATTATTTTCCTCAAGCCACTCACTCAGGACATCATTAGAGACCTGCAGTCTGCTCAAGACGTGAAAACACATGGATGCAAGACAACTGGAAAATGGTCACTCCTACGTTGGTCATCAGATAGAGTGAAACAATAATGCTTCTCTATACCCGATGAACAAAGGAAAAAATCAAGAACAGACTCTTGCACCGATTTCTCCCGCCACCGTGAAAAGGTAGGCGTTCCATCCTGGACCACACCCAGGTCACACCGGTCAATAGCAGAGATGAGACACCTGCCACTCGTACCAACTCTATACGAGCCCCAGTCGTAGTGGTGGGCGTTAAATTCTCCACACACTACAAGAGGACGAGGGAATTGTCGAAACCAGGTGCACCACTCATCGACTAAGCGAGAGCACTTGGCATGCACAACAACAACAGTAACCCATTTCCCGAGCATAAAAACCTTGATTGTGCACGCCACCAAACCAGAAAACGCAACTGACACCGGACATTGAACGTATGGTACAGCCCATTTTACGAAAATCCCAACAGCCTTCCCGTTCGAGACGTAATCACATCGAAGAGCAGCAGTGCCCTCAAAGATAGTTAGGCCAGTCTCCTGAACTCCCAAAATCTGCACACGTTGGAGGACTTCCTCAATTTCATGAGTTTTGTTTACCATACTCCTGGCATTCCAGGAAGCAATGGAGTACACTGTGGGACCGAAAGAAAAGACAGGACAACGTGCACAGCCAACCTAACCTCACGAATTGCAGCCCTAACCTACCCTCACTTCTTCGCCCACAACGTCACCGACTTACAGTATTCTATCTAACACATCATTACTACTACAACCAACCGTAACAACCTCTGCCACGCTAACATCCAAATTTTCTAATAACATCATTTGGTCACTCAAAAAGTCATCATTAACACTTACACTGTGAATCGCATCATTACAGTTTTCATGATCATTCACTCGGTCTTTCTCTTCATATACAACTACCATCTCACTCGCCGCAGCAACAGCATCACGACCATCATCAGGGTTATTAGCAATATTTTGCAACACAACTTACAGATCAGAGTAGCCCTCTTCGGTCTTATTAAACGGTACATCACCTTCTGCAGGGACGACAGAAGAAGCACATTCTTGTCGACCATTAGAAGCACGAGCCGGATTGCCCCTTTTTTTTCCGAACAAGGGACGAATCTCCCTTTTCACTCTTCATGACCGGCGAAACAGCGGCACAACAGAAATACGAGCCTTATTTCCTAGCGTGTCGGAGCTCAGCGAAGAGGCACTCGACCCCAAAGGAGATGCTCCTTGCTGGTAGTTTGCATCAAAGGGTGCCCACACTTCAGGAGTAGAACGCTGGGCTTTGGGTAAACGCTGGGCCCCATCTTTAACCGCAGCACTGTCATGCGCACACCTCACATTCTGAACAGGAACAGCACACATTCTTGCATCTACAACTTCAACCGAAACTTCTGCACTTTCTGCGCGCAAGTGGTCTCAGGGGCACTATAGATTGTAGTAAGCCGCACTGGATGTGCAGTAGAGGTTGGTGCACGTGCGCCGGGAGTGGCCGTGCATCGTACTCCTCAGATTGTGGAGGACGATCTGGAACTACTACTAACGATGGCATACCTCGAACCGCACACACGTTCGACATGTCTTCAACAGTACGGATTGGCTTTGAACGGAGAGTGACTAGGCGAACTGCAGTGTTGCACATCTCTTCTCCTCAGATGCAATGTGCCTCTCCTAACTGCTCAAATGCATGAGTCTCTAATGTTGCAAAATCACGAAAAGCAGCCGCTACATCGGCCAGAGTCACACTGTGTGAAAGCCAGTGTAGCCTTGCATGAACGGCTGATCATGTAAGTTGTCGATTTCAACAGGGCTGGCATTAATGATCAACTGTGCTGCAAACAGCTGCCGCTTTGCAACCGGCGACACTAATGTGACCTCAAATGCATAGCCTGTCCTCAGAATGTCAACAGCTTCCACTTCTCCTTTACTAACAACAGCTTCAACATGGAGATAAATTTGTGTTAGGGGATACGGTTTCCCTTTCTCAGTGCACAGTAGAGTAAGTGACCTGTCAAATCAGCTGACAGCAAGCCGTCACCATAGAGTTTCTTGAGAGCAACAATTCTACGATTATTGTTCCTGCTCTCATCTCCTAGCCTACTAACACCAACACCACCAACACCAGGCGCAACACCAGGGCCCAAGTCCGACACAGGCTTCCTGCCGCTTTTCACAGCTGCCGAAAACATTTTTTTCTACTGCTTGTAAAACATATCTATGTTCATCCGACTTGCGACTCGCTTGCACATCTTCAGCACAACTGCCATCTTGATTAAGCCCAACATCAGCCACACTGGAAAGTGATCTTAAGCCATACTGCTCAACAGCCTTTCTCAATATTCCACGCCTCTCTGCCTCCACGAGCACCTCCTCAAAAAGCACATCATCGACTAGGCCCATGTTGATGTTCGACGAGGACAGAACCTTTGCCTTGTATAACTCCTGAAGAAGAAAATCCACATCATCCGCCATGACAGTATTCCCAAGCGACTAAAATATTTTAACGTCTAACAATGGTATTGTTGTTTTCACTTTGTTTGCTGTTACACCTGCAATCCTGCATTTCCTTGGGAAGCCCCGTGTGAGCACATCCGGGAATGCACCCGTCGTCTAACGGCCAATGTGTGAACTGATGTTGAAAGTGGTGAGGTTGGTGATGATGGTTTGCGCCCAGTCAGTCCAGTTAGTCTTGCCTCTGTGCCTATGTGTGGTGTGGTTGTTGAGTCAGATGGTGCTGTTGAGGAGAGTTCTTCCACTACTCCCACCCCTTGTCTGGCGAGTAGTTGCAGCAGTGAAGGAGGCGAAACAAAAAGTGTCCTCGTCTGGTGAACTCACCTCCATCACAGAAGGTACAAGAACTGAGCTGCAACCAATTTGAAGCTCTTGATGATGTCATGCATTCCTAGAGGCAGCAGATTTGGGTGAGCCTAGTGTGGAGGGTGAGGCTGGCGGTGGTGGTGTAAGTGGTAGTATGGAGGGCGAGGATCGTCGTGTTGCGAATTCACCACATCTTACTGGGTGGAAACTCTTGACCTTGATGATCTTATGTGCTTGGAGGTGGCGGCGGACGTGGTCGTTCGCAGTGCTTCGAGTGATGCTGGTGGTGGCTGTAGGAGTGATGCAGAGTGAATGGTTGCGACCTGTGTTACAGGAAATGCTGATGCCGTTGCTGTGACATGTGAGGTGGCTCCGGAGGGGTTTGAGTGCAATAGTGTGAACAGTTTAAAGAGTGTGGTTGTTGAATTTGATTTGTCGCAGATGTCTGGTCAGGGTGTTGTAGGAGGTGTAGTGGAAAATGGGGAGGAGGATTAGGGTGTGTTGCCACTGACTCAAATAATTGTTTGTATTTTGTACTTGAAATACTAGTGGTGTTCTCACTAAGTTGCATGAGGTAGCGGAGCTGTGTGACCGTTCTAACATTCTGTGCCTTTTTGAGGTCAGTCTTCCCCGAGGGTGCAGTTGTTATTGTTGGGCTATGTAGCGTTTTCTGGGGGTGGTAGGTCCCATGTGGAAATGCTAGTCAGTGTTTGTTTGCCTTGTGTTGGTTGTGGTAGCTGTCTGGGGGTAGATTCATGTATTGTCCGGGTGTTGTTGGGGCTTGGGTTGGGTGATGTGCATACGAGTTCATGTTTCTGGGGAGTCCGTAGGGCAGAGTGGGTTGAATGGGTGAAGTAACACCCAGGGTGGCTAGTCATTGGGGGGGTTTTAATGCCCATCATTGGACCTGGGGCAGCCAAAAGTGTGACACGAGGAGTACGATATTTGAGTCATCGCTGGAGGAACTTGACATGGTAGTGTTGCAGGACTGCCCCCCAACTTTTGTTAGGAGGTATGGGGGTATAACAGGAATCCGTGATAGATCTGTTCATGTGATCAAATTGTCTGTCCGAGGAATTTTCTTTTGGTGTCTCAGATGACCTCAGGGGCAGTGACCACTTCCCTGTAGCGTTTTCCAGAGGTTGAGACTGGAGGTCCTGGCAGCCCAGTGGTCCCGCTCCTGGAGGGGTGTCCGGTTGCTCTTTGGGTTATCCTTGGTGACTTTGCCCTGTGGATGGCCAGGTGGGGTAACACGGATGGGTGGTCGGGTCGTCGCCGAAGCCATGGGCCGCGGGACCGGGTGCTGTTTGGTGTACCCAGGCCTGTACCATTGCTGTGCATGACAGGCGTGGTGCCTGGAGTAGGTTCTGCAGGAAGTCTTCGGATTTTCGGTGGTTCTTTTTCTACGGAGTCTAGGATGAAATGCGGTTTATCATCTGAAGTGAGAAACTCAGGTATGGTCGTCGGTTGTGTGAGAGTATTTCTCATGGTAGCCGGCCAGCCCAGGTGTGGAGCTTGCTACGGCCTCTTGATGTCCTGGGTTTTTGACTCAGGTGGGGTGGTATTGCGGGAAGGACGGATGGCGG
This sequence comes from Lithobius niger, assembly GCA_023313725.1. Taxonomy (NCBI): domain Eukaryota; kingdom Metazoa; phylum Arthropoda; class Chilopoda; order Lithobiomorpha; family Lithobiidae; genus Lithobius; species Lithobius niger. Next base: position 65,771 of record JAHWFP010230730.1, read on the forward strand.
TGGAGTTCAGCGGAATTTCTCTACAGTGTATGGCTATCCTTTGGGTTCCAGGCCTGGTCCTTATACTCAGTCTGCGCTGGACACGGACAGCCTGTTGGAGTGTGTCAAACAAGATGCAGTTCTAGCATCCTGTAAGGTCGGTGGCGCACCGGGGGTAGACAAGGTCACTTAAGGGCAGTTGGCTGGTCTCGGTGCTGAGGCGCCCTGGGGCCTTCTCACCTTTTTGCAAACTAGGTTTGCCACGGCCCCGATCCACAGAGTCCTGGCTCTTCTTTATCCTTACCCCAGTCCTGGGCAGGGAAAAGCCACGTTCCACCGTTACTAGTTACCGACCCATTGCTTGTTTCTTGCGCTCGCAAGGTTTACGAGTTTGTGCTGGACCATCTGGAGGCACATTTGAGTGCGGTGGTGGGCTGGTTGACAGGCAGTTTTGCTTCCATAAGCACAGGAGTGCCTAGGAAACTATTCTCTTTCTGGAGTCGAGCATCAGGGAAGCCTGGGTGGAGGACTGCTCTGTTGCAGTGGTGTTTCTGGACATCAAGGTCGCTTACGACACAGTTGACCTGGATTGAGTGGAAGAGTCCCTCTGAGGCATGGGTGTCAGTAGTCAACTGGACATGGCCATTCTGGGTCTGTTGCGCAACCGGAGCTATGCGACCAGAGGGGATGGCGTTAGTGGCACGGATCGTGACTTGCCCCAGGAAAGTTGGTTGAGCTCTCTGCTCTTCATGGTGGCCATCAATGAGGTTTTTAAAGAGTTCACTCTATTAACCAATGTGGTGGCATATGCCAATAATGTAGAGGTTTAGGTGATAGGCAGGGATGTGACCCTTCCTTTTGGCTGAGTTGGAAGTTGTTGTTGCACGTGGCAGGAGCTTTTAGCAGCCAGAGGATTGGCGTTGTCACAGGCCAAAACGGAATTGGTGGTTTGCTCTCGCTGCCTGTTTGTCCCAGTAACGATGCGTATGGGCTCTGTGGTGGTGACAGCCTCCCGGAGCGTTCGTTACCTCGGTGTTCTGCTGGACTGCCAGTTGTCATGGGCAGAGGAGGTCGAGGAGGTCATGGAGGCGTTGGTCTCGTGGCACAGGACCCTCAAGGCCCTGTTCTCCAATGGGCTTTAGCTGAAAGGGCGGTCCTGTTGACCTTCTAAAGGGTGTACATCAGGGCTGCTGCAGACTTCCATCTGCCATTCCTGGCCACAAGCGGGAGGGTGTTGGAGAGGGTGTAGGTTGCTGTCAACGCTTGCCAGCAGACGGTCACTGGGAGCTTGCCTTCTAGCCCAGTGCTGGCTTTACTGGTGGAGGCTGGTGAGCAACTTGTCCGTATTAGGGCGAGAGAGATTTTGGCTGCTGTTTGACTTCTGGCTGTCACCAGAGGTGGGTTACACCCCGTTGCAAGATTGTCTGTGGCTATTGCCTACTGGGCCCACTTGTGCAGCAGCACTGAGGTTCGTTGGGCATGGGTGCTTCTTTGCAGGGCAGAGGGTGTCTGAGGAGTTTCTGGTTGCCTGTGGTCGTGCGACCACCATGTGGCTGGGAGTGGTGTAGTGGGCTGGCTGAGGTGTTTCACCATTCCGCGGTTCCATCGTGGATGGTTAAGTTCGCATCTACTGTGATGCCTCCTTCTGTCAGGATATAATGGTCCAGTGCGGTGGGGGTGTTCATCCAGGATTTTAAGCACGGTTATTCGCGACAGCTCCCCTTCGTCTCTTCCAGGCTTGTGGGGGAGCTTGAGGCGCTAGTGGTCACTCTTGACATTAGTCTAGACCTTCGTGTGCCCCGTTTTGGGATTTTTCCGATTCCACTGTAGGGATTTCGTTTCTCAAGCGACCCTTTCGGTTGCTTCAGGTGTGTCACCCGCTGGCCCTTGAAATCGTGGTTAAGCTACAGCGGACGATGCACAAGAGCTGTATGGTTACTATCTGGTGGGTTCCGGGCCACAATGGAGTCCATGGGAATGAGGCTGCTGATTCTATATCCAAGGCAGAAGGCTTGAATTGGTCTTGTTTACCCTAGCTCATCGGGATCTGTATGGTATTTTGCAGTCACTTTCTATGGCTGAGTGAGGTGGTGGAGTGAGATGGTGGTCTGAAGGGTAAGCATCTACATGCTCTACACCAATCGGTTTCTGTCACAGTGGCCCTCGGACGTCTTTCTAGATGGGATGCAGCACTCCTGTCCCGTCTTGCAGCACTCCTGTCCAGCACTCCTGTCACCCCAATCATGTGTCGGTTGGGGTGGAGAGACTTGCCACTGTGCGAATGTGGGGAGGGTGGGGAGACAGTGAGGCATTTCTTGTTAGAGTGTAGACGGTGGGTCTAGTTTTGGCGGGTAGGGCTAAGGGATTGCGGTGACCTCAAGGAGGTTTTGGGTGTCCCTCTTAGTGCCAGGAGCACTGGGGCCGGCCTCTGGACAGTTCGGGTTCTCGTGTAGCCACTAGGACCTTCTTAGAGTAGGCTCGGAAAAAGATTTTCTGCGGTCCTGTGTTGGGAGATTGCGGTGGTGATGTTCTAAGTTGTTGTTTAGCACCATGTATAACTTTAAGTTAGTGTGAGAGATAGTGTAAGTTTATAGAAGGAGTGCATGGGGCTGGCCGACTCCTATAAGATTGAATAACTCTACTAATATAATGCTCATTCCGGCAAAAGTAAGGAAGTGAAGGTGAAAATCAATTACTGTAAAAACACTGCGACAACCCCTTTAAAGTTGACTACAATTGCGATGCACGTCGCGAATCATTGCTACCTTGCAAACAATGTCTGTTCGCGTGATTGTGGCATTGTTGGCGGGCTATAGGTTTTGACTTTTGGACTTTCCTTGTGGAGCTAAAAAAACGAATCCATGTATCAACTAAAAGTGGACAACTTAAAACAAAATGACGATATGTTGTGAATTTAGAGGCCCCCATGGGCCTCGAAATTGCCAGCCTGATACAATGGAAAGGCGATTTTATTTCATAGATGTAGACTTGGAGAGCAAAGTTGAATTGTTTTAAAATGGGCGGCAACAATCTTTGCATGCGTGAGCAAATGAAGGAAGCTCATGGCCGAGCTTGTGGCTTTGTCGATTGCGATTGATGAGGGTTTGGAGCTTGGCCTGCTGGCCTTTGTGGTTTTTCTCAGATTCTGCCTCAGCTATTGCGTTTCTCTGATGTTCGTTCACTACGTTACGAGTGGAGCACCCCGTTGCCATTGAAATTGGCAGGAAGCTTGTGGCAGCCCCCCAAAGCAGGGTGGTTGTCAACGTGCAGTGGGTGCGTGGCCAATCCTCTTTTTTTGGAAAGAGGTTACCGATGGACTTGCAAGGCAGGGCTATCTTGCGAGGGTGAAATCTATGCATTGTCCAGTGCTTCACAAGGATTTGTGGCCTGTTCTTTCCTTGCTGGCAGGCCAGGCTTGGCAGTCTGCGTGGGAGTCCGGATCTACGGGCAGGCGTCTGTTTGATCTGCACCCATCAGTTACAGGGCCGTCCTTTTTGGATTGTCTGCCGTGGCGTGATGCGAGTCTTTTGACCAGTTCACATAGTGCTGCGGAGCCACATGTTCCTACTTGGCTGGTGTGAGTCACCAATTTGTACGTGTAACACCGGCAAAGAGTCAGTGGAGCATTTTTTTTTCTTCTGCCCTTTGTGGGCTGGTTTCCGCGTCCACACAGGTTTGGTTAAAGAGACGTCTCTGGTGATGGCTCTGGGGTTCTCCGCACAACGTCACGTTGTTTGGAATGCGCAAAGGGATATTGTGGCCTTTTGTCGGTCAACAGATCCATGGTGATTTCCGGTTTTTCTTTGCTAGCCACTTTGTGTTCGTCCGACTTGAGGACGGGTTGTGTTGGGTTGAGTTGGGTTGAATTTCGTTAGCTTGGGTTGGATTTGGTTGGGTTGGTTGGAGTTGGGCCTGTGTAGCATCTGGTTGGTTCGTGGCGAGGTTAGTGCACTTTTGTTTAGTTAGTTTTAGTTTCTTAGTTTAGAGTAGAGAGTAAAGGGTAAGGCGTGTATAGAGCTCTCATAGTATAAATAAACAAATAAATAAGTAAGGAAAATTACTTCCAACGATTTGGTGGTGCGTTGTGCCGAAGTGAATTGTTTCTAAGGTGATACAGTACAATACGAAACAATCACGGAGATTAAGTTGCAGCAAGGGGCTTGCTTGTGTACTGAATGCTGACTTTCTCAGTGATACGTTTTTTTTCATTCAGTAAAACACAAGTATGTGTCTTTTCTGGGTCTGGCTGTTCTAATGAAATATTGCAAACGCGATAGACTTTTATAAGAAGAGCAAACACTGGGAAAGGCTATGACCGGGAGAGAAACACGGAGATTATCTTGCAGAAGGAGGCCGGGAGGGGGGGGGGAACCAGAAAAGGAGGGGAAGAGGAAGGGCGAGTAAAATTGAAGGAAGGATTTAGGCTGTGCTTGAGAGACAATCACGGACATTACCTTGCAGTAGGGGGTGGGAGGAAGGGGGAGGAGGGTTTCTACGGCCAAATGTCATCCAGCCTGGTGGACCAATGTGTGTTCCACAACAATAAGTGATAAGCATTAGGATGCGAGTTTAAAAACGTATTAAATTAATTATTTACTGTATACAGTAATACCAGTAAAATTCACAAATGGCTACTGCTAAAATTAAGTTGAACGACATTTGTAAAAAGCAATGTAGTGAGAATCAACAGTGCATTTTCTGTCGGTAATACTTTTGCGCTTGAATTTAACACTTGTGTACTTTGCTTTAAAGCTGAAAAGTAAACTATATTCAAAAACGTTGCAAACCTTATGTAACAAACTAACCAGATAAAAGAGTATGGGAAAAATGGTTTAATGGCTCACAAATTCCCGAAAGACATTACAATACCAATGACAGGAAGTCAGACAGATAGAAAATCACAACTTGTAATTGCAATATTATTTTTTAGTTGATTTTACAAGAAATTTCTGTTAGCTTTTTAATTTGTCATAAGAATTTAAATTTGGTAAAATTGCGAGTTTTTAACGTTGAACAATTATTGTATAGACTACTGAAATTGCCGTTACAGGAATAGTCTTCAGAAATTTTAGTAGCCTACAAAATCTGATTGATTTTTAATACTAGATTTATAATTTTCCCACATTTCTTCCCTCCTGCGGTAATGAAATTGGAGGTGGGGAGGGGGGAGGTCACCGATATTTTCCACGAGTCGGGGTTGTAAAGGTTGTGAATAGTGTGACTGAAGGGACGTAATTCAAAAGAGCGAAATTTGAGTGATGTTATTTGTGTGCAACCCCTTATTTTCCCATTACCTACCCTACATTGCAACTAGAATGGAGCTTCCCTGTACGACAGTACCGGGCCTTTACTTTACTTTTCAATTGTTTTCTTGGAGCGTCATAACAGAAATTCTTTCATTATTACAAATAAATAAAAGAAAAAGAAAATATAGTGGTCGGAACATTATTACCGACAGAAAATGTGCTGATAATTCTCACCACATTGCTTTTTAAAAATATCGTTCAACTTAATTGTAGCAGTAGCCATTTATGGATATTACTGGTAATACTGTATGCAGTAAAACATTAATTTAGTACGTGTTTAAACCTACATCTTATATTATTTACCGTAAATTACATTTAGTATTCTCCGTTTAATTTGTTTCAATTATCAGATTGGTAAAATTACCTCTTAACTAAAGCAAACTGAAAAGAAACGAAAGCAAAATAAAAAGAAACGAAATCAAATTACAAAGAAACTAAAGCAATTTGAAATATAACGAAACCAATTTTAAAAAGTTGTAAGTTCCAATGCTTTAAGAATTTTAGTTCTTGGTTAATGAACCTGCACCTGGACTAACATAAATTGGACATCACGTAACGATGAGTAATACTGCCTCGCACTTGATTGAAGTGGAACCCGCAAAATAATGTCTTATTTCCAACTTGGAAGTAGAGGGAATGGTGTAGGAGAGTGAGAAACCACAATGGAAGTAACAGACAACACAACTGTACCTCTATCGATGAAAAGTCAGGAAGCATAAACTACAAAATCGTAATTGACTATTTCATCTTTGACTGCTGGCTATCGACCACTATCCATGGATCTTAATAAGACTGTTTTATCAACGTCAGTTGTAATGAACCCGTATGGTTCTTTGTAGGCCTGTCACGAGTCGGAACCACACTCTACTAGAATTGCAATGGTCAAGTGCCACCTGGCAGTGTGGATTAACACTCATGCTACAGGTTGACATGACCATGAGTGAGAAGAACATCTCAATTTATCTACAGTCTAGACGTCCTTCCTCAGTTTGATAGCACTGTGGTCAGCTACGCTGTCTGCCAGTTTGGAAGCAACGAGTTTATCATAGACGTGGTGGACACTTCAGCTACGTTCAACTGCTGCAGAAAAAATATAAGAAAGCAGATGTCAGCACATGTATTACACATGTGGACAGAATATTAAAGAGAAATGATATGATGTTTATTAAGCACACCTGGCTTAATCTCACAAAATATAGATGATTGCTTACAATCCAGCCCATTCGATAAGACCCAGTATCAATATCTTAAAGGAGCAATGTTATATTTAGTTGGACAAAGTCGCCCTGACGTTAATCATGCCACAATTAATAATGTCATGTTAGAATACCTGCCAAACCCAGGTACCCAAACACGTAGTGATATGCTTAAAAGCCATCAGTCACCATAAACTGTTATACCCATGGGCTAGAACTCGAAACCATAGGACAATCTGATGGAACTTGGGGATGACAAAACATGGTATAGGTTATTGTGGACACACGCACCTAAAGTAGACGGGAGCCTCGTTGTCTGCAAATAGGCCAAGCAAAAGATGGTGGTCCTCAGTAGCGCTTAATCTAATCTGATAGCTATTACCGAGTGTAATAAGGACTTGGATTGGGTCTGTGAGATTCTTCTCGTGCTACACTATTGGCTATTGGTTAAGAAACCTTCCGATATATCTTCTGAAAGCCAAGGTGCAATAGATTTTACAAGCATTTTTTTGCAGTACCCGAAGTAGCTGCTTTGCCCGTAGAGTCTGGCACTTGCATGACCTTGTGCAGCTTCAGATGCACCAACTCACATACAGACTGGGTGTTAATCTTATGGCCGAGCTAGTAACACGTGCAATGACATAGATGCGTTTTGATCATTTTCATTGAGAACTTAACCTCTAAACGCTTACAGAGTCATTTACCTCATGCTTGACCTCTTTGTATTTTGCTCCCATTTAAATAAATTGATATACGTACTTTTTCCACTGTTCCTTAAACTTTGCGTAGTTTAGCTATCATTTTAACGTGTATTCATACTTTTCTATTAGACTGTCTTAATTGTTTTGTAACATAATTCCGTATTAATATTTTTCACGGATTTAGACTTGGATGTTAGTCGGTGCTAATTGTTTAAAAACTTAACGTCATATTAAAATTTTGCTCAGTTTTTTAACATTTGTTAGTTGAAAACACCTGAATTTCAATTAACAAACTTGGATATTGTATATTTTAATAGGCACCCCCCCCCCACAGTCCTTTATTGGCGGGGGAGAGGACTGTCTGATGTTGCGACACAGACTCTGTATCGTTTCAACATTTAGCTTCCTATATACTATATTTGCGTAGCCTACGAGAGTTCTGTAGCATTTCGTCCTTATGCATTTACATTGAAACTTTACAAATGAATAGTAGTGAGTTGTTTGATGTGAAATTTATTGATAACAAGATATTTGTAACAATGTCACAAAAAGGTTATTGGCTACACAATCCAGCCAACTCTATGGAAATAATGTACTTTCTAATCTCTCTACCAGTTATTATTGACCACTACTGTTGTTACTTATTTCTCCTTGTGTTATGCCACATTCTTATGATGATGTTTGAATGCTCTGTAAATTTTCAGCTCTTCATTGCTCACTATGTTAAAAAGCAGTTGTTTTAAAAGTTATTTCCAGTAAGTTTGAATGAGGATGCCATTTGATTGGAGCCTTGTTAATGCTGTTGTCTGACTTCGGACATTCCCATGCTTGGTTTATAGAAAGTTCCTATGTCAGTAAAAATCTTCAGTTACGTGATCATGAACATGTACCCTGGACTAATATAAACTGGCGATCATGATGTAATGATGCGGTATACTGTATCGTGGTTGATCGAATTAAACTCAAGGGAGTGTTCAGTGGAAGCCGCAAAGAGATACCCTATACAAAACATAAAAGTAGAGGGAATGGTGCAGACGAGTGAAAACTCGCAAGGAAAGTTAAGGACAACACATATTTAACCACTATTGATGAAATGTCACGAAGAATAAAACTACAAGATCGTAGTTGACTGTTTCACCTTTGACTGAAGGCCATCACCACTGTACCGGTACCTCAATAATACTGTTGAATCAACGTCAGTTTTAATTGATCCTAGAATCCCTATTGTTTTTTGTCTGCCTGTCAAGGCGGAACCACACTCTACAACTGGGTTGCAATGTTCGATTACCGCCTGGCAGTGTGGATTAACACCACACTATGGGCAGTCATGAGCAGGAGTAAAAAGAAAATCTCAAAGTATCTACAGTTAAGACGACTTTCTACGTAACATAAAATATTCCTTTTTCCAATAAAATTAATTAGATATGCTGAAATATTAGATCGACCCATTAGAAGCTGAGATATTGCATTTTTTTTAGCAATTAACTTAACAGCAGCCACCTTTTAAAACCTAACCCTAAAGACAGCTTACAATGGCAGAGATAATTCGTCTAGAGCCGTAAGCGTCCAGAAAAATGTCACTTACTTTGCTGCCTAAAAGTGTACCAACAAAACCTTCTCTCTTACGTACTGGAAGTGGTGTTGCTGTAAATTCTTTTCTGGAAATCGAATGAATTGTTGTTTTAAGTGGCTAGGCTGCGTTAGATCACTTGGACTGGCAATTTATCAGTTTTATCAGTTTTATCAGTTAAACAGCAGGCTTCACTGATCACGTGAGATTTTAGTGAAATATAGCAATCTAACTAATTTCAGCAATGCATGGAATTAACAGTAAATTCCAGTGTTTTTGCTAAACTAATATTTGTAATGGTGACTTAAATAAAGAAATTTCACTCACTGCACAGACATAAATTCAAAAGTAATCAGTGCATATGGTATTAGTTTATTACAAAAGTAAAATAATCATATTTTACCTGGTAATTGAAGCTTGAGAACTCCAGTAAAATCGTTGTATTTGACAACGCCCACATTTCATCCAAACTAACATTTTTTACAAGAGCTGTGATCTTAAACAGCCATGGTAGACCACCCGAGTTTACAGTTTTGTTGATTCGGTTGCTCCAACTGCTCCAAAATTCATACAGCATTTCATTTTGCTCTGAACATACAGTGATAGATGGAAAATAGTCTAAAGGATAATCAGAAATGGATGTATCCAATTCGACAGGATTAGACAGAAAATATATAGTTCTTTCAATTCCATAATAGATACACACTGCAATATTAGTAATTATTAGCATCAGCCAAATTCCTCGAGCAATAATATTTGTATTCTTGTCCGAGATAAACTGTGTTCCAGGTATTGGAATATTAACTGTTTCGTCAGCATTTAAAACGCTATTTACCATTCTTTCAATCCTTCGCTCCAACGGATTTTTCTTCAAATTCGCCTTCATTGTCACTTTCATGCTTTTGTAAAGAGGCCCTTTATTTTATGCTCGTTACTAGCGAGTGATAAAGCTAAAATGAAAAGACAACAAATCTTAGCAAAACATGTTGGTACTGTAAGCACGTAACTAGGCAATGTGTATGTAACTCTTCAGTCACTATTTTGAAGGTGTCAGCAAATATTTGGTAAAAGCAAGGTGCACAACAGAACTAAAACTCCCAAACTACCAATGAATCTTTTCAGCCACTGTCGTTATGAACCGATTTACTTCACACAGATAAAGGATTGTAATAGTGTACTATTTCGTCATTAGCCAATGTATCATCCGTGTAAGGTGCAAATAAGGTTCACTAATTCCATCCAATAGGAAAAAGCTATCGACGGCTACATAAATAAATTGCTTCTCTATTGACAGAAGCCTTTAATGTTTGCAATGAAATCATCAAATCAAAAACATTCTTCACTTACTAACAAAGGGACCTTCGTCATTGATTTGCCTTAAGCTGTTGACACATTTTCATGTTTTCACCTACCTGGCTACATGATCGCTAGCAGCTGGCAAAGTATCCCTTAGAATTTGGTGATCAGGAAATTTCCTATTCACTTCAATGTAAATCAAATGATGTGGCAGCACTGTCTTCTTGTTGTATCTTTATGTCCCTTTTTACGACATTTGAGAAGAGAACCTCTTTGCTTAACTCTCTGCTACACTTTATCAATTTGACCATATAGTTAAAGCATCACACAATGTATCTTCTGCTTTAGCGAATATTGACTTATTCCTAAAAGAACCTGATTACTCATGTAGGCATTGTTGAATAAAAGATTATATTAGTTTAAAAAACGCTTAAGCAAATAACATATAGATGTAAGCCAAACAAAAATCTACATGCTCTAAAGGAACAGATACAAGTAAATGACAATCGGCACACTAATACGTGTAAAAGAATCTTCAGTGTTTCCAAAAAAACCTGGAGCTTCTCTTACAAGTATTAATGCGATGCTCATGGCTTACATGTATTTTTCTTGTATATGTTCCTTTACAGCATTGAGTTTTTTAGGATTACACCTATATTGTATGCACTTGAGCGTTTTTTATACTAGCAAATATCTGTTATTTTTTTCTTGGCACGGTCACAACTACATTTTTGTGTTGCCCGGTCGAAACCATGATGGGGGGGGGTCCCTTTAACCAAAATTATGGAACTTTTAATTTTTTTAAAGATTTGCCTTTAGTTTTGTTAGAACCATCATTTTTTGAAAACCATAAACTGTGCTTCACTGTCTTTTAAGAGGCCCCTAACAGATGGGACCCGGGTTTGATGTTTAGCATGGAAGTTCATGCTAAGACATGTACTAGCAAACAGCCTTTGTGCCTATTACAACCAGAGCGGATTGCAATATCAAGCCTCTTGGAAGTTGCATACGGCTGATTCGACGTGTGATGATTAGATGTAAGAATGACTTGTGTACAAAATTTCCTTCTTTACCTCGTTCAGAAGGAGGGTGCTGGGGGCACTTGGGAGTAGATCATGCAGGTTCCATGGCTGATTCGATTTGTGCTGCTGAGATTGACTTGTGTACCAAATTACATGATTTTAGCTTGCTCTGCAAGAATTTGTTATTCTACATAATAGTTCTGCCCAGTGCTCTACTATTATAAATGCATCATTTTCCGTTACACGGAGGCAGCCCACACTGATGCATATGCAGGAAATTAGCCCCCCGGCTCCTGAAGCGTTTCTTTCATATTCTGGAAAGCAGGGTAAGCTCGGGGGGGGGGGGGGGGGGGCTTGTTGCTGTGGCCAAAAATGATGGTGCAGAGAATTTGGCTAAGTCCAAAAAAACAAGAAGTAGTGAGTTCATTGGGAACTTGAACTGATTGAACAAGTGGGTCAGAAGGCCGAGAATTTGGCTATGTCCAAACGAACTGTTCCGCTGGTTGTCAAAGCTTTCTTGGTTAGCAACGCTAGATGCACTCAGGAACGTAGCGTGGCCGAACATGGTTTTGCAACCGATCAAAGCACGATTTGTTCAGGGCATTTGCTACTTCATGCCGCCAACCCGCACTTTGACACCGGTTATTGATCTCGTTTTCGTTAGTAGGAATACCCTTGTTTTACATTAGCAACGCTGATTTAGCGGTCCAAATCATAGGTATGGAGGGCAGGTTGGCGATACCAAAAAGCCACGGTACGCCAAATGCATGTCAGACCTTGAGTTATTGAAGTTGAAATGTGGTACGAAAGGGCTTTTGGCAGAATGAGTGCATGTTTGGCCGGAGGAATGCTTGATCTTCGGAAGATGATGGACAAAGAAGGCGCCAAGTCGCATTTTAGCCAAAAAAGTGGCAGATCTTCGGCAGGTGATGGGCAAAGAAGCCGCCAGGTCGCATTTTAGCCGAACGAGTGCAAGATCTTTAGCAGATGATGGGCAAAGAAGGTGCCAGGTCGCATTTTTTTCGAAGGCTATGCAGCAAATGGTCTGGAGACGAGACCTGATCATGGTCCAAAGGAAGGCTGGCAACCAAAGACGTGAATGCTTGCATGCAATGCCGCTCCTCGGTGCCGAAGGTATTGAAGGTATTGAAGGTATTGTTTTGATCCGCAACAAAACGCCCTTTGGTGTCAGGGCTGAGGGCAAGGAACAGGTGCGTCGATGGTATCAAATGGTTTGTGGACGTGCCCGCTATCACGCAAATGGTCTAGAGACGAGAGCCAATCACGGCCTGAAAGTAGGCTGGCAACAAAGTCGTGAATGCTTGCACGCAATGCCACTCCACGGTGCCAAAGGTATTGACGACTTATCTGCAACAACACGCCCTTTGGTGTCGGGGGGTGAGACTAAGTCCATGAAGTGATGATGGAAATTTGAGCTGATTGAACCGCTGGGCCAGAGGGCAAGGCATGAGGCTGTCCAGATGCCATAAGATTCAAAGTATGACGGTATGAACGTTAGCTGCCCAGCCCTAACGTAATCTTGCACCGTCGGTCTTCGGGCCATGGGCGGGTAGGCAAGGGTAGCATGCTGAGCAAGAAACTGGACGGAGGTGAAGTCTGATGAGTAAGAGTGCCCGATGATTCAAAGTATGAGGGCATGAACGTTAGTTACCCAGCCCTACCATAATCTTGCTCCGTCGGTCTTCGGGCGATGGGCGTATATGCAAGGGTAGCATGCTGAGCGGTAAAGAGAAGAGCTAGAGACACCTTCTGCCTTTCCAGCGCTGATAGAGATCGGCCCCTCATGGTTATGTGATCTTGACGTGCATTAAATGAAAGTCAGATGAAGCGAGATTTGGTTTGAAAGCAGTAGTAGCGAGACTTGTGGTCCCCAACACGTTCAGTCTTTCCAGCACCGATAGAGATCGGCCCTTCGTGGTTATGTGATCTTGTCGCGCACTAACTGAAAGCAGTGTTAGATGGTACCGGCACGTTCAGTCTTTCCAGCACCGATAGAGATCGGCCCTTCATGGTAACGTGATCTTGACGTGCACTAAATGAAAGCAGTGTTTGATGGTCACGGCACGTTCAGTCTTTCCAGCACCGATAGAGATCGGCCCTTCATGGTTACATGATCTTGACGTGCACTAAATGAAAGTAGTTTGATGGTCCAGACCTGTTCAGTCTTTCCAGCACTAATAGAGATCGGGCCCTTTGTGGGTACGTGACCTTGACGTGCACTAAATGAAAGCAGTGTCTGATGATCCTGACACGTTCAGTCTTTCCAGCACCAATAGAGATCGGCCCTTCGTGGTTACGTGATCTTGACGTGCACTAAATGAAAGCATGTACACTTTGGTGCTCGATGAATTTTTCGGGGGAAAGGCAGCATGTCTTTTTATTTATTGCTTGCTAGAACTCCCGCGAACCCCGAAATCAACGCCGGGGGTTAATATAAATTGCGTTCTTCCCTACCACAGAGGGATAAATGCACTGTGGCGCCAATTACAGTATCGAGTAGTGTCCAGCACATTGCCAGAGGCATGCTCTAGGGAAAGACGGCTGTCTCGTGCAGCTGTATTCCTGACCGCGCTTCGCCGCAGCGTGCCTGATCCCATGAGTGATGGGACTGAGAGAGTTCTGTTAGATAATTTGGTTCTGTGATACCGTGTGACCGCATGACTATGAAATAAATGAAAGTAAGGAGGGCAGTAGAGCTTGACAGCTGAATGGAAAGCGGGGTTCTGCCGAAGTGGTGAGGGCAAACCTGGAAAAAAATGCAAAAACTGCAAATGTGCTCAGGTACGAAAGACACCGCCCGTCCTCGTGACTAAAAAGAGCGTGACACGAAAGGACGATATTCAGAAGTTGATTGAGACTTACCTGCTGCTTTGCTGATCTTTCTGTGAGATGTCGCCGGTAGGTGTTAGTACTTGGGCGCCGGGTGGCATGACATTTCGGGGAGTGGTAGCTGTTGACGAGCTTTGAGGCAGCCTTTCTCCTTCCAATCTTGCTCCGTCGGTTGCGGGCTATGGGCGGGTAGGCAAGGGTTGCAATTCGGCTGAAGAAGAGCTTGGAAGCTACTGACTTGGGAGTCTCGGATCTTGTGCTATAGATCCTTGGGCGGGCCTTTGATCCTTTGGCTTTGGCCTTAGCGGTTGGGTTAGTCGTGCACGGACAGCTGGCGAATGCATTTAAGACACTGACGCCTTGTCTGGGCCTACCGTAAAATTGCTCTGTCGGTCTTTGATTGTCCCGTGATTCTTTGGATGATTCGGGCACACTGGCTGCGTGGCGGGTATGCAAGGGTAGCATCCTAGGAATAGCTGATGAGCTTAGAAATGGTGTGGGACTGGACTCACTTGAGTAGTAGTCTGGCTGTCCCTCTTGCGCTCAGAACTGGTTCGAGATGATGTTGGCTGCAGGCCTGTGAGTCTGGTGAGTCCTGCTGAAAGAGTTAGTGGCTTGGCCCTACCGTAAGCTTGCTCCGTTGGTCTTCGAGCTATGGACGGGTACGCAAGGGTAGCATGTCAGGCTGTGTTTCAGCACAAATAGGTGGACGATCCTAACTTGCTTGCTTTGCATATCTCCATCTTGAATTGGGAGTGCTTGAGTGGTGGGCGAAAGGGTTGTTGCTTTTTGTTGTTCCCTGGGATGCGATGACTGTTGGTGAACGGGTCTGGTGATGCACTGGCAGAAAGCGCTTGAACGTTAGAGGCTTGGCCCTCCCGTAAGCTCTCTCCGTTGGTCTTCGGGCTATGGACGGGTACACAAGGGTAGCATGTTGAGCCGTGTTCGAGCTGGAGTATGCAGACGATCCTAACGATTGCCTCATGCCTCTGCATCTTGGGTTTGGAGTACTAGGCAGCAGTCGAATCAGTTGTGGCTCGTGTGTTCCTTGAGTTTGGGATGTGTTGGCTGTCAGTGAAATAGTCTGGTGATGTGCAGCTGAAAGAGTTTGGTCCGGCTTGGCCCCACCGTACGCTTCCTCCGTTGGCCATCGGGCTAAGGACGGGTACGCAAGGGCAGCATGGTGAGCCGTGTTCGAGCTTAAGTAACTGAACGTAACTGAACTGGTCATCTTTGGTTACAATTGCCGTCCTCGTAGCCTCACGATCAGACTGCTGTGGCAACAATTGGTCTCATACTGGCATGGCAGACTGGTGACAATTTTACTTTGACCAAATTAGAGTGCTCCAAACAGGTGAGTCCATGCCCGCATAGCCAAGCATGGAATAATGGAAGAGGACCTCGGTTATATTTTGTTGGTTTTCGGAACCCGAGGTAATGATTAATAGGGACAGACGGGGGCATTAGTACCACGGCGTGAGGGGTTAAATTCTTGGACCGCCCTTTTCCAAGATGTTTTCATTAATCAAGAACGAAAGTTAGAGATTCGAAGGCCAATCTGATCAAGGAGATCAGATACGGCCCTAGTTCTAACCATAAACGATGCCGACCAGTGATCCACAGGGTTACTCCTATGACTCTGCGGGCAGCTTCCAGGAAACCAAAGTGTTTGGGTTCTGGGGGAAGTATGGTTGCAAAGCTGAAACTTAAAGGAATTGACGGAAGGGCACCACAAGGAGTGGTGCCTGCGGCATAATTCGAATCAACACGGGAAAACTACCCCGACCCGGACACTATAATGATTGACAGATTGAGAGCTCTTTCTTGATTCACTGGGTGGTGGTGCATGGCCGTACAGCCACTGGCGTGAGCTGGCGGTTAATTCTGCACGAAACTGGCGTGACTCTTGCCTTTAACTAGACTCGGTAGTACCTAAGAGACTATGATCAACTTCTTAGAAAGATTTGCGGCGTTAAAGTCGCATGAAAGAGAGCCAGTTTAAGTCTGTGATGCCCTTAGATGTCCGGGGACGCAGGTGCGCTATAGTGGATGATTCAAAGAGTTTCCTGGTCCGAGAGGACTCCGGGAAATTTTAGAATATCGTTCGTGGTTGTGATCGAGGTCTGCAATTCTTCTCGTGAACCAGGAATTCCCGGTAGGCACGAGTCAGCATCTCGTGTCGAATATTTCCCTGCCCTTTGTCCATACCGCCCGTCGCTACATCCATTGATGACTAGTTGAGTACCTCGGACTGACGTGGGTGCTGGTGGCCCTCGAGTCATGCTCTATAGTTGGAACAATGGTGTGAAACTTGTCTTCGAGAGGAAGTAAAAGTCGTAACAAGGTTTCCGTGAGGAAGGATCACTACGGCGTCTCATGAACCGCCATGGGTGTCCTAAGGAAATGATCATCCCTAATGGGAGGAATTCGAACGCAATCAGGAAAAGCCATGGTGTCCAACCAGATGGGCGAGGTCCCCTTCCTCGTCGTCGTCCGTGACTCGTGACTGGGGTAACCTGGAGGGTACCCGGTCTGGCCCGCCTTGTGCAGGTCGGCCCTCACCAGGCTGCGGGTCGGCAGGAAGCTATATCGATCACTGCAAGGCTGCGTTGGGAATAGCATCCCTTTGGTCTTTTCCGAAAGTCCGAGACTGGATTGATCCCATTCGGGGGTCTCGGCAGGGTACTTATACCGAGTGTCGTGCTCAGAGAGAGTTAGTGGCTCGTCCACGAACGAAGTTTAAAGGTGTTCCGCCCCATCTGTCCCCATTAGGCGAAAGCTACTGGGCAATGTTGATGATTTGCCGAAGCTGCTGTTGGTTACGTGCTGCTCTGTGTCAGGGGAACATCGATGTCGAGTGCGAGAATCGGGAAGAGAGAGAGGTGACCCCAGGGCCTGCCAATAATGTTGCTCTGTCATCTGTTTGATCATCCCGTGATTATCTGGAATCTCTCGGGCACACTGGCTATGCGGCGGGTATGCAATCGGCAGCAGTATACTGGACTTGCGAAGCGAGAGAGGTAACCCAGGGCCTGCCAATAATGTTGCTCCGTCCGGTCTTTGATCGTCCCGTGATACTCCGGAATCTCTCGGTGCAGTGGCTATGCGGCGGGTACGCAATCGGAAGTATACTGGACTTGCAAAGAGAGAGGTAACCCAGGGCCTGCCAATAATGTTGCTCCGTCTGATCTTTGATCGTTCCGTGATTCTCCGGAATCTCTCCGGCACACTGACTATGTGGCGGGTACGCAATCGGCAGTATACTGGACTTGTGAAGAGAAAGTTCCCGATTCCCTTCTTGTACTGTGCATCGGTGACGCGATCGGCCAGGGTAGATGGCAGTGTTGTGCGAGTCGTAGGGATTAGTTCTTGTGACTAAACCTGAGTGGCGCAAAACCGTAAGATGTGAGATCCGTCAAACCTGGATGGCGTATCATCATCCCGCTTCGACCGGCCGGGATGACAGCACGGCATAACTCGGCATTGGTTGGTTTGTTGGTGTGTGCAGTATGTGGGTCCTTTCTTTTAATCTGGTTAGAGCCGTTGGACTAGTGGCAATGCTTCGATGATGAATCTTTGGGTCCTCGCCTTCGGGCTTGGATCTACCATTCTGGTGTGGAGTTGAGCCATTGGACCGGTGGCGATGAAGACTTGACCGATGAGCACTGTGGCCCCAACGTTCTGGGCTGGTCCAGCAGTTTGGACTGATGCCAACGCTTTGGTGGTAAGCGATGGATCCCCCTTGCTTTTGTGCCGGCAGGTCCCCATTCTAAACTGGAGTCTCTCCTTCGGACCGAGTTGCGAGACTGGTGCAAATGTAAGCTGTTCCATCGATGATCCCTCTGTCTTCTTGTGAGGATGGATCCCCTGCCTTAGGTATGACGTTTCGTTCTAAGCTTGTTGAACTGTTTGGACTAGTAGCTTTGGTGGAGATCGGTAAGCCTTTCTAAACCGCCTGTTGGGCCGAGTAAGCGAGAGGAGAGGTGAGTATTCTCCTCCTTTGGCTACACTGTTCCAAACTGGTCGAGCTGTTCGGATTAGTGGCTTTGGTTGTTGGTCTTGCCGGCGGACCCCACTCCCCAGTCACACTTGACCGAATTGCGAGACTGGTGATGAGTTGTGTAAGTCCTTGATGTTGGGCTCGATGTTCTAAACTAGGTTGGAGCTGTATGGACTAGTGGCTTTGCTTGGTGAATATTAGGACGTCTTTCTAAACTGGGTTGAGCCGTTGGACCGAGTAGCAAAGAATTGGTGGTGAGCACTCGTTCCCCTTGATAGTGTTCTGTCTCTGAGCTGGTCGAAGTAGTTGGACTAGTGGCGATGCTTTGGTGGCGAGTGGTATGCCATTCCGAACTGGAGTTGAGCCGTTGGACCAAAAGTAAAGACTTGGCGATGCGCAGCCGGCCACGCCATCGGGCTTGGAAAGTTCTAAGCTGTTTGATCCATTTGGACTGGTGGCAATGCTTTGGCAGTGAGGTGTGGGTTTGTCCTGTGGCACATCTCCAGATTGCTGCCAGACCTAGCGGCGATAGTGGCGGTGAGCCCTTTAAGCTTGGAGGGGTAGTAGCATCACTCTCTTGGATACTGGTAGGAGTAGTTGGACTAGTGATTTCGTTTCGGTGACGAGTGGTATGCCATTTCGAAATGGAGCTGAGCTATTGGACCTGCAGCAAAGACTGGTTGGAACTTGTTGAAGGGCAGTCGTTTCGAGCGTTGCCGGTGCTACACTAAAGTGGGTGTTTGACGAGACATTCATGAACTAGCTGTCTGATGAGGTTGCTAGGTGTCGAACATTGGGACGGTCGTGTTTTTCGACGAGTTCCATCATGTTTGGATGTTTGGAAAGTGAAGTGATCCACCTGAGGTCCGTCTTTCCTCCTGGTCTCCAAAGGTTAGGCGATCAATGACTGTGGATCATGAGGGTGTGGTGGCGGGCCGAGACCACTACTCACTTACTTACTAAGTGACAAGCCAGAGGATGACCTTTACTCTGTCATCTGGTGCTGACTTGGATGATGACTGCTGACTTAATCATGTGGGTAAGTCCAATAAATGGGACTTTGTACAAAGGGATGCACTTGGTCTCGACCATCCCTGAATCAAAAGAGACCCGCATACTAGCCAAGCACCGCAGTGTTGGGGTTTGGCTTTTTTTTACCTTTAAAATGGTGACAGTTAACATCGCAATACCTGGAGAATTTGGCAATAACATCGCAATACCTGGTGACTTAATGGATGACTGAGGGATGGATTTGGTCTCGACGATGCCTGAATCAAAAGAAACCCCCATACTAGCCAAGCTCCACAATGTTAGGGTTTGGCTTTTTTTTTACCCTTTAACTGGTGATGATTAACATTGCAATACCCGGTGAATTTGGCTAAGTCCAAGTCTAAATACCAGTCTTGCCAGACCTCGCAATAAGGTGGAGCTTGGCTTTTTTTCTGACCCCAAAATGGCGATGGTTAACATCGCAACACCCGGAGAATTTGGCTGAGTCCAGATAACCAAATGGTGCCAGACCCTGGAATGAGGCTGGTTTGGCTTTTTTTCTGATCTTTTTTCATTACCCCATTTGGTGATGGTTAACATTGCAATACCCAGAGAATTTGGCTAAGTCCAGATAGCCAAGCGGCTAAAGTCCCACCCAAAGAAAACTCCACTCCCCACCGTCACCTGACACCTGGGATTTGTCGCGGTTTCAGACTCGGGTTGAGTTCCTGAAGCCACGACGAATACCGGGTCCAGCGACAGTGAGGTTTGGGGGTCTTTTCCTGAAAAGTCAAAGTCACAGTTAAGCAAAGGGAAAACATAATTCTGGTCAAAGGTTACATGGTTTATTCGGCATTGGCTGTACAAAGCTATACAAGTTTAATGAAAATCCTGCCTAAAAATCAAGATCCAGGCGATCTTGATGCAAGCTGCCAACAAGTCTTCTCGAGCTTTCGTCCGTGCACACGTTCGTGCGACAAGTGGCACACCACCAGATGGTCTCGTGCCGTTCCTGTCTGTACTTCCTGCACACCTGGCATCTGCGGCTCCTCGTACTGTTTTCGTGGCGATGACTGGTACCCAAGATGGCTGGAAGTCTTATGGAGTGTGTCTTGCGTATTCGATTGATGAGTTAGTTGGCCTGCGATCTTCGTTAAGTCAGCTGGGAGCATTTGCTGGGCTTTTCAAGGCCGCAGACCATGACCATGTTGAGCCTGGCATTGACGAGAATCTTGTTGAGTTTTTGAAAGAAGAGGTAACGATGCGACCTTATTGACCACCGACATAGAACGAGGAGATGAGGTGATTGGCCATGTCTGCGCCATTCATGCACTTCGTCTAAGTGGTGGCTGCCGGTGGGCAAGCGACTAGGCATTTCTGGCCACCGATGAGTCGTCCGACGGTACATTTTCCGGCCAAGGGATCCACGTGGGTGCTGAGCAGAGGGACGGCCTTGGTATCACACCAGATGCTCAACAGTAGCCGGCCACTCTGACGCAGGATACTGCCGCCACGTTCGTGCTCCTTCTTGATTTTTCGCAACTCCTCCGTGAACTCGTATGGCTTTCTGGCAGCATTGGCACGTAGGCTCCCGCATGCAAAGGTTCCTAGCTTGGTGTCGAGGACCTGAAACAGCAGTGCCGAAGTGAAGCGGTTGTCGCAGACGATGGTGTAACCCTGGTTGTGGTAGTGGCGCGCGGTGTAGATCGTTGTGTGAGCCATCTTGTTGTTCTTGAGTTCCTTGGCAGGGTACTTGGGCTTTAATCCAATGTGTGCCTCGTCGTTGAGAATGTAACCGTCGAACGGGTCGCACAGAGTGAAGTGTTCAAAGCCAACGTTGATGGGCTTCTTGGGCTGGTATACCTTGATCTTGGCTCTTCCAGTGTATGCAGTCATGGACTCGTCTATGCAGAAAACTGACTCGAGGTTCCTGTACTTGCGGAATGCCTGGTTGATGCCCTCCATCATCGGTTCCACCTTCATTATTCCGTCCATGTCTTCCTTGGCTTTCTGCTCTTCCATGGCTTGTCTTGTCGTGGGCTATGCAGTCTGGGGATTGGTACCAGTGAAAGACGGTTCTTCAGACACCCGAAAGTTGTTCCAAATTTGATTGAACCTTGTTCTGGTCATGGTCGATCTGATGGAGTGGTTTCCCAGGTCAGGGAACGTGGACCAATACTGTGCCATCTCCGGCACGTCGTTGTAGCCCATGATTACCAGTAGTCCGATGAAAGCCAGAAACTCGTTTTTCATCAACGGTTCCCACACGGGAGTGGGATGTAGTTTTTTTCCGTTTCGGCAATGTTTTGCAGGCTTCCATGGTTGTCGTTACTGATGGGTCTTGGCTGAAGTTGGAGATAGAAGTGGCCTCTGCTTGTTCCCCTGGCTGAGGGACTTACGACGAGACGACCGTTGATGGTGTCTCCTTGGCAGCTGGCTCTACGCTAGAGTTGGAAGTGGACCCTGCTTCTTCCCTTTGGATTTGTGCCGGCTGGATCGGCAACGTTGATGACGAGGACTCTGACTGGCTCCTGAGTGTCTTGTCCACCTCTGCACACCTCTGCTCTACCATCAACCGTCCTGTGCTCGGGTCTTCTGGGGGGTTGTATTCGTGGAGCGCTTGGCTGAGACTGTTGTTGGCTGAAACGGCGATTGACCTATTGGGTTATTCTGGTGCAGTGCATCTTCTGGAGGTAGCCACTTCATGGAGGCAATATTCGTTTCCTTTTTTGGTACGGGGGTGGCTCGGGGAACATCGGTGCTGGGTCTGGTATTATTGGGAACATATTACTTCTGTAGATGTCATACAGTACGACTCACCACCGTCGTTTCATGGCTTCTACTTTACTCGGTTCCAGTGACGGTGGCGGTGATTGTGGGGGAGGTGGCTTGACTACGTTGGCTATCGTTGTGGTGGCTCTTTCGTCCTCCTCCTCCGACGAAACGTTGCAGATTACCTCCTCGGATTCTTAACAATGACTTATGAATCTACTTGAAAGGCCCCGAGGAATGGGAACGAGTCCTCTTTTGGTTCGTCTCATGAGTAGCCGCGGCTGCGATGTTGCGACGTTGGCTTTTGGCTTGCGATTTCGGCTGAACCGTAGTTCTGTGGTTGACGAGACCTCCTCTGCTGGTGTGGGACGAGGTAGTAGGACCGACCAACCGGGCTCATATGTGGGCAACGTCGCTTCTGATGATTGCAGTGTTGGACAACATGGCATTGGCATGGGAGTAGTGGGGAAGGTTACTGTTAAGGTTGGCGGTAGTAGTGGGCTGTCTGGCCTTAGCGGTCGTGGTGGGCAGTCTTGCCTTGTTTCTTCCTCCTCACTGCTGAACGTCGTAAGGTAGGCGTCCGCATCGTCCTCTGACTCGATTTCTTTTAGTTCGTCATCTAACTCATCCTCATCGTTGACTTATTCTTGGCTGCTGCCTTCGTAGTAGTCCCTATTTTCCTCACAGTAATATGGGTACTCTGATTTGTCCTCCTCCCCGGCCACATCTGATTCTGGCATCGGCGGCTGTGCTTGGCTTGACCCGGCTGCTTCTTCCTTGTGAACGTCTGGTTGTGGTATTCCCAGCTAAGTTTCAATCGGAATTCCAGTGAGTGGCAAAAACCGGCAGTAAGTGATGCGGGGTGGTGATGGACGTCGTGGTAGTGGTGGCGGAACAATGACTAGACTGTTGTGTTGGCCACGGCGATATTGTCCTCCACGACCGATGGCTCCCCATGAGTCGAAGTCCCTGCATTGTCTTTTGGTCCTGGTGTGTTGGCTGACGTGACGTTCCGTTTGCTGAGTTTGGCATTGCTGGCCCTGTCTTCCATGAATTGGTTGGTCCTCCTTACGATGTTATCTGTAGTCTCCCCGAATAACTCCATGAAAAAATCCAACTCTTTGCCCTTCTTGTTGCATCTGTCAATGTAGCCCATTTGAGGTCCGGAGAAACCTTTCTTGTCCTGGTACTCGCTCAGCTCTTCGGTCCAAACCCAATGAAGTTGCCACAGAGTCTTGTCGGCCCTAGACTTCTCTACTACGGGGTAGCTGGGAAAGTTGTTCATCGGTGCTGCTGTAGCCATCATCCTGTCTGCCCGCTTCTGGTAGAAGAAATGATTTGCATGCGGTGGGCAGGCCATTATATACGGCTACGCGTGACCACTGCACATCGCTTCTGCTGAAATGTATGGAAGATCGCGAAGTAGTTGTCACATAACGCAACCTTGTCCAATATTGTGCATTACCCACGGAACGCGCATCTGGGTGAGGGATATCAGGATGTGATTGCACCACGAAGAAACAGCAGCCGGTCGTGAAGGCCAATGGGCCGGAGATTACCAGACACTGCAAGTGATCATCAATAATTGTGTGGCTTTCGATAAAGCCGCGTGCCGTTGTTGCAAACATGGTGTTTGGCATCGGAAATTTGGGGGTAAGACTGACAAGCCCACGCCTTGTTGCTCGACACGCGGGTTCGAGACCAAAAAACCAAACAAGGCAGAAAACAACTTGAGAAAGGAGTGGTATGTGATTGTGGGATGGAGAATGGAATTTCCGAGGGAAAAGCTGATCAATGGACATGTTACGTGGATCCCTGTTTGCTGGACATTCCCGAAACAGTGTTGCCGAATGGTTAAAGAGTATCTTGCCATCCTTTAAACACCTATTTAAGTAGTATGTTTCGATGAAACTCTTTTTACCTGATACCAAAACGACACTCCTGTGGCGTCACTTCCCTTCTGGTTATCAAGGTCCGTGTTAGCATTCCTTATAAAAGCCTCAGCATGTACTGTACTTCCATATTCAACGTCAAACTTTGACTCCTATAATTTCGCTCAGAATTGACTTAGAGCAACGACATTCGATATTTGGAGTCGTGTCGTAAGTATTTCCCATTACAAAATTTTAATGACAACAGTCGAACCGTTAGGTGTATACAGCATGGCCATTTGTTGTTGTTGTTGTTGTTGTTGTTGTTGTTGTTGTTGTTGTTCTTGGGACTCTTTGCCCTCACCTGTAGATCGAACCGATGAACAGACTTTCAAGTTTTGCAGCTTAAACGTAACTGAGTACTTGGCCTAGGGTCTTTTGAATGCTATTTTAAAGTGATTACAACATTCTTGTTATGGAAAGCAAAATGGGCTTGAAAGTTTGCTTTCACCTAAGAATCGAACCAATGAACCGATTCTCAATTTTTATAGGTTAAAATTTGATATTAACAACTACCAGGGCCTTATGAACACGATTTTTATTGTGACTACAGTATTCTAGTCGTCAGAGCATTTATTGTTGTAGAGCACTGGACAGAAAATTTTATGTGGCATACGCAAATACTTGCAAATACAACTAAAGGCATGAGATTTGGTATGCAAGTCTTTCTTAGCAGTACAATTGAACCAGTCATCGATCCTCCATGGAATATCCCCAAGGCTCCTCAGTACCCCCAACACACCGTGTGCCCCTCCCAGAGGCTTTGGCAGCAAATTCTTGCAGATCAAGATAAAAACATGAAGTTTTGTACACAAGTCATTGTTATCAGCACAAGTCGAATCAGCCATTGAACCCCCATGATATACCCTCAAGGGCCCCCACCCCCCCCCCTTGTTCCCTTCGTGAGCCTTAATCAACAAATCGAGCTCAGCATGAAAGTTGGTACACAGGCATTACAAATCAGACCAGTCCTGAAACCCCAGGAAATGCCCCCAAGGGCCTCCCAAGCCCCCCTGTTCCCACTCCCTGATACTTCGCCAAAATATTATTGCAGATCTAGCTAAAAGCTTGAATTGTACCACACAAGTCATTCTTATCAGTACACATCGAATCAACCATGGAACTCCACGAAATATCCCGAAGCCCCCCCCCCCCCACCGTACAAATACCCCAAGGCCCCTCAGTGCCCCGCCTATTCCAGCTCCAATAAGCTGACACCTCAAGTTCTTGTTGATCGTTTTAAAATCATGTATTGTGATACACCAGTCATTCTTAGCAGTAGAAATCGAAGCAGCCATGGATACCCATGAAATGCCATCAATATCTACCCCCTCCCCGTGCACCATGAAGCATCGATGACCAACAAATTCTTTCTGAACGTACTAAAAGCATGCATTGTAGCGTTAGAAATCGAACAACTTACGGAATCCCAAGGCCCCAGTGCCTAACTGTGTCCTCTAGTTCGATTTGTACTGCTAAGAATGACTTGTGTACCTTTTTAAGTTTTACATAAATACAGATCCACACCTATTTACGTAGTTTTTTGGACTTATATGTCAGACTTCCTGAGCGGGGAATCGAAACCACGGATCTTTGACATCAAATTCGACAAAAACCCTGAAATGTCTACCCGCCTGACCAAACTCGTAAAGCTGGCCAGAGAAGGTGGTCATGACAATGTCCAATGGTAAAAGATTCTACGGATCCACAACACGATTAGCAAAAGAAAAATTTCGGCAGTCAATCCTAGAGCCTCAGTGGATGGCCTCTGGTCCTCTCACAACCACGAATAACAAAAAACTGTCGGGCATCAACATAAAAAAAGTCATGTAAAAGTTCGTATGAATGAGAGGTCGGCAATGAGAGGTACTACACATTGAGATCAAACCAGTGAACGGATGATCAAGTTTTATAGCTTAAAAACGTAGGTATGAAGAAGGCCTAGGGCCTTTTGAATGCTATTTTATTGACTACAATTGTAGTATGTTTTCATGTTCTCACCTACAGACCGAACCAAAGAACCAATTTTTAATTTTTACAGCTTCAAATTGAGTATTAAATGATTCTCATTTTTAAGGTGACTATAATTTATTGTTGTTGCTCTTCTTGTTGGGAAATTTTGCTCTCCCCTCTACATTGAACTAAAGAACAGAGTTTAAATTTTACAGCTTAAAACTGAATATTAAAAATGCTTTCTTGTAACAATTATTTTAAGGTAATTGCAATTTTCTTTTCTTCGTTGTTACTGGTGGAACAAGAAAAAATAATAGATATTACAATTAAAAAAGCTTAAGCGTAAAAATTACGATGTAATCCTTAAAATACGTAAAGCGCTAAAGGAATAGATATTAGAAAAAGATATGTAAGTCATCAGCGTCACATTAATACGTGTAAAAGAAATTTCAGTTTGTTTATTGAGATGCTACAGATTCTTTTACACGTATTAGTGCAACACTGGTGGCTTATACGTGTATTTTTCTAATATCTGTTCCTTTACTGCTTTAATTTTATTAAGGCTTATGTCCGTATTTTATATGTTTAAGTGTTTTTAAGACTAATGTCAATAGGTTTTAGTTTTAACTGTATCTCTCAGGCAGAGCACTGAGGGTATAGTGTTGAAACTTGCATTACACCCAATTTCCCGAGGGAGTGTGTAACCAAATGGTGCTAAAGCTGGTAAATTAGCAAAGAGTTTTAATGTTGAGAATGCCATATCCTGTCTGGAGTTCCAGAAGAACTTTTGATTTTTGCCTTTTTATACTTCAAATAAAATAGTCGACCATTCTTTAAAATGAACTTACAAAACCAGTGTCCTGTCAACAGTACCATTTTTAAGGACTTAATCAAAGAATTGAGAAACCGTTGCTCAATATCTCACTTTTCTTAGTCTGTGGTTTTATGTCCAATGTATTTATGCAATTACTCACTAAAAATAATTGCAACATAGAAGTTATCGTTATTTCCCCCCTTTAACATGATTTCTTAATACGCTTCAATGGTAAAAAGTATTTACAATAGATCTTATCTATATATATATATTTTGGTTATTGAGTAGACTTGTGGAATGAATGAATATTTATTCAATGAGGCCGCGGCCTGAAGCCACGCGCCCACCTGCAATAAAATTCTTCAGTAAAATTCTACAACAAATCACCGCATAACACGACACACAGCTGAATAAAACGCACTACATCGAAATGAATTTTATTAGAGCTGTGGCCGTAGCCAAGCGCTCTGAAGAAACTACAAAACCACAAAACAACAAAACAAATCAACAATAAATCCACACCAAAAACAACAAATAAACAACTGGATCAACACTTACAGGTAAGATAGACGCTACGCTGTGTCAATGAAACTTAACCGAGGGATTGTGATTAAACAAAGCAATAATGCCAGCTAATCAGCTGTAACCTGGAACAATCATCAAGTGGGCGAACTGGTTCATTCTTGGCATGGTAGCAAAAAAAAGGGTACCGGGGGAGTGGGTTCAGGACACCGGGGAAGGGATTTTGAGGAGGAGAGAAATGGCGGAGACCTTCAACGAGAATTTCTCTCGCGTTTTCGATTCTCCTAAGGGACCGGCTCCCCCGGTCTACCTTTGGTCTGGACTTCCCGAGTCTGATACTCCACTGACCTTGTTGGAGTTAGAGGCCGCCTTAGATGCCTGCAGAGTCAGAGGGGCCTCGGGCATAGACTACATATATTTTGGGCAACTTAAGGGGCTAGGCTGTGAGGGTCGCCGTGATCTACTTGCGGTTTTTCAGGAGTGTTTTGATGGAGGAGATATCCCAGCGACGTGGCAGTTCTCGGTTCTTGCCGCAGTGGGGGAGGGGGAAACCAAGGACACAGGTCACCAGTTATAGACTCTTTGCCCTGCTTTCTTGCGTGAGGAAGCTTTATGAACGGCTATTACTTTGAAGGCTAAACAAGGTATTGGAGGGATGGGGGGTTTCTACCCAGCTCAGTTTGGTTTTCGAAAACTGGGGGGTGCGCAAAATGCAATGTTCTACCTGGAGGCAGGGATCCGGGAAACGTGGGTGGACAACCGGGTTGCTGTTGTTGCATTCCTTGATATTAAGGTGGCATACGACATGGTGCACATCGCCTGGGGTAAACCGGCTCTGCAGTTGATGGGGTTTTGTGAGATCTTGGGCGAGGCTATCCTTGCACTGCTAGATGTCCGGGGATACGCCACGAGGGTTGGTGGCTATTGGTCAAGTGTGAGGTCGACAGACAGAGGGCTGCCGCAGGGAAGTTATCCGAGTTCAACTCTTTTTGCGGTAGTTTGCGTCCTCAAGATCTCAGTCGTGTTGGGCAGCATAGTGGCATACGTGGATGATGTGGCAGTATGGGTGGTTGGTTCCTATTTAGGTTGTATGTTGTAAACGTTGAAAGGAATCATTGCCAGGGGAATGACGCTTCTTGCAGAGAGGGGGCTGGCTCTGTCTGCACCGAAAACGGAATTAATGATTTTTGCTCGCGGGAGACGCTTGTTGGTACACTTGGGGTTGGAGCCTCGATGGTGAAAATGGCCACCTGTGTGTGCTACCTGGGGTACAGGTTGGATCCACAACTGTCCTTGTTGGTGGACCCAAGTTATGTTAGGGAGAGTGTGATTTCTCGTCATGGGGCCCTCATGTCGCTGGCCTGTAATAGTTCTGTGGCAAAGAGATCAGACATCATGACACTGTATCAGACGTATGTTCGGTCATGCGTTGATTTTCATTTGCCCTTTCTTCTTGGCTCCAGGGCGACCATGCAGAGAGTACAGGTGGCTCTTGATGGCTGCCTGCGAATGGCAACTGGCTGTCCACCTTTGACACCGGTGCCCGTGCTGCGCATTTAGGCAGGTGAAGTGCCGCTTTGTCTCCATGCCAGGGTGACCTTGGTTACCCTGTGCCTCAGGGCTGTAGCCAGAGGGGGTGCTGATCCGGTGGCTAGCTGCCTGGTTCGCTATTCTTCTCTGCGTCTTTGGGCTTGCAAGCTTTTAGGGGCACTGGACTTGGGCGATACTCTGCTCAGCAGCGAGGTTTGGGTGCCTTCCCCGCACCGAGATTAGAGTGCATGGGACATCCATGGTCCTGGTGTGTGGTGGTTCTGCCTCTTTTGAACTGCTCGGTAACCTGCGAGACTGACCCCAAACGGGTTGATATCTATTGTGATGCATCTTCACAGTGGAAGGTGGGAGGGAAAGGCTGGAGTGTGTGTCCCTGAGTTCCACCAGGAATACAGTTATTTTCTTTAGTGCCTCCCATCAGCCTTCGTTGGATAGTTGGTGGCCATGTCGGTCGCTCTGGATGTGGGGTTGGATCTCCATCTGAGGCAGTTTCGAGTCCTGACAGACTTGGGAGCAGAGATCCGCCTCTTGCAATGGGCTTTCAGGCGGCTGGATGTTATCAAACTGCTGGCTGTCGAGATTGGCCTGAAATTACTGAGTGCTGTGCAGCGGGGAATCAGGGTGTTGGTGGGGTGGGTTCCTGGCCACGTTTGCCACGTTGGGAATGAAGTTGCGGATGGGTTAGCTGGGCGGGGTTCGCGGAGAGGAGCAATGTTCAGACTTTCCCAGTGACTCCAAGGGACTTGCTGCCAGTGCTGAAATAGGTATCTGTTAGGGACTGGCAGGAAGAATGGGATGGCAGCAGCGTTAGCCAGCCTCTTTGTGACATTCACGCAACCATTGCCTCTCCGTGTGGCCTGGATGCTCTCTCTAGGAGGGACACGGCAGTGGTGTCAAGGCTCACTACTGGGGACGCACTTTTGAATGCTCACGATCATCGGCTGGGCATCAGCGTATCTCCGATCTGCAGGTGTGGTACGGAGCCTGAGACAGTGAGGCCCTTTCTTTTGGTGTGCCATCACTGGGCGGCCTTCTGTGGGATTCTGTGGGACTGGGAGGGTGTATTGAGGGAAATTTTGGGTGCCTCCTCGCACAACACCGGGACATTGTCCACTCTGCGGCAGATAGTGAGATTTTGTGAGGAGACAGGTAGGTTTGGCCGGACTCGGAAGTGACTCTTGGGAATTCGGGCCAGTACGTAGTAAAATAATGTTAATGTAATATAACTGTATGTAACTGTATATGACTGTGTCACTGATTAGATTAAGTTGTGGATTAAGGTTTAGTTTAAGACTTTAGCTTCGAACGTATGACTAATGGTCTGTAGGCTCGTGTAGTAAATTAAAAGTTTAAAAGTAAAAAAAAAGGGCGAACGGCCGACAATGAGAACGGATGTATTCACTAACAATTAGAAGGAAACACAACATTGCTTCACTAATGCTGACTATTAGCGCCGAATTGAATCAGTGGGAATCAGCTAGTTGTTTGAAAAAGCTGCCACCCAAGATGTGAGATACGTTCGAATATTCAGAATGTGGTTGGTGCAGTCCAGCGATGAAACTAAATGCCTAATGGATTCTGAAAAACTTACTATCTTTCTATCTAAACATACACGTGAAGAAGTTGGGCACGAAAGTAGTTGCTTTTATTTATTCTGAATGACGTTGTTTAACCCACGACCCCACTTTTATGGAGTCTGAACATCCAAATTATTTCATTAGGTTATTTCATTAGGTCCATGAGGTCCATATTATGCGCAAAAATATGCTGAAAAGTGCTCAAAATATCACTGAAACCACAATATTTTGGAGATGGTAAAAAAAAACCAGACACTCAAGAAAAATTTAAACTTAAAAAATTTAAATGGGAACCTATGCATTTCTGGATCACTAAACGTGTATGAATGGTTGGAAGTGAAATTGATCAACCTTCAGTCCAATTCAGCATATTTTTGCGCCTAATATGGACCTCATGGTTATAAGCACTATCGCAGAACCTAATGAGATAATTTTGATGTTCAGACTCCATAAAAGTGGGGTCGTGGGTTAAATTGACTGTGAAAAAAAACACAGTCAATGAGACCCATACCGCCTTTCAAAAGCCCCAGTGGATTCCTTGTTGAAAACCAAGAAAAGGTTGAACTTTTAAGCAAGATTTTCGCAGAAAATGGTATTATCGATGATGGCAACCAAAATCTCCCGTGGCCCCAAAATACGTGTTGGCAAAGTCAGTGTCACACTGTAAAGTTTAGCCAGACTGCTGTTCTCTCTGCATTGACAAATCTTAAATCTAGTACTTCATACGGCCCAGATGGCATTTCAGCATTTCTTCTTAAGCAGATATCAGCTGAAATTTGCTACCCATTATCTCAACTTTTTGCTATGTCTTTTAAACAAGGAGAGCTTCCAGATCAATGGAAAAACGCTATTGTTATTCCAGTCTTCAAGAAAGGTTCGGCATCGAATCCTGAAAACTACAGGCCTATCTCCTTAACGTGCGTGATGTGTAAAGTCATGGAGGCTGTCATCAGGGATACTATGTTACCATACTTAATGGAGACATCAATTATTAAACCTGACCAATTTGGGTTTCTTCCAGGCCGTTCAGCCACACACAACCTGTTGAGTATGCTAGACCGCTGGACCGATGCATTAGACATTGGTGCCCAGAGCGACGTTATCTATTTTGATTTCCAAAAAGCGTTCGAATCGGTTGTCCACCGAAAACTTCTTGCAAAATTAAATGGATGTGGCATTGGTGGATTGCTTTTAAATTGGTTGTCTGCATTTCTGGGAAATCGAACACAACAAGTTAAGATTGAATTTACTCTATCGGACAAGGTTGACATGGTGAGTGGCGTCCCGCAAGGTTCGGTTCTGGGACCTTTATTGTTTCTAATCTTTTTAAATGATCTTGACCTGAATACTTTTTCACTATATGGTGCAAAATTTGCGGACGACATAAAGATTGGAGCGAGATCGTA
Organism: Lithobius niger; assembly: GCA_023313725.1. Classification (NCBI taxonomy): domain Eukaryota; kingdom Metazoa; phylum Arthropoda; class Chilopoda; order Lithobiomorpha; family Lithobiidae; genus Lithobius; species Lithobius niger. Next base: position 97,207 of record JAHWFP010230730.1, read on the forward strand.
TCTGCCGGTCCTTCACCAGCCCTTTCGGTCGAGATTGGGAATGTACATAGTTGGTCTACGATGTGGCAGTTGCCACTTTCCTTCTCGAAATGTCAATCTCTACGTATTGGACCTAAAAGTCAAGAAGCAAACTACGAACTTAACAGGGACATTCTTCCCTTCACCGACGAGATTCGGGACCTGGGCATCTGGTTTTCCCATGACCTTAAGCCATCTCTTCATTGTTCGAAAATTTCCTCTACGGCTTTTCGACGGCTTGCCATAATAAATAAATGTTTCACTTCGGGTCATCTAAAAACTAAGGTGTGGGCTTTCAAGGTGTTCGTCCGGCCCATCTTGGAGTACGCAACACCTGTTTGGTCCCCGTATCTCGCAAAGGACATTGACTTGATTGAGTCAGTGCAGAGAAGGTTTACGAAGTGTCTTCCGGGGCTTCGGGAGGTGAACTACACCGAGCGCCTCAAAAGAACGGGCCTTGAGCTTCTTGAATTGAGGCGCCTACGATTTGACCTTATTATGATGTATCAGATCCTGCGAAGCTTGATAACGGTTGACCTTTTATTCTTTGATCCGGCTCCTAGTCTACATAACACTCGTGGGCACCCTTGGAAGCTTGCTACCAAAGGTGCGAAACTTGAATGTAGAAAAAATTTTTTCTCAGTCCGCATCATCACCGTTTGGAATGCACTCCGTCCTAGTACAGTGGGCATGAACTCTGAGGCGAAATTTAGGAGAGAACTGCTCACTGAAGACCTCAGTAAATTTATTAAAAGACCATTATGACCCCCGCCTCCGAACACTGTTACGGTATTGGCATCCAGTGTACCACCCATCGATCGAGTGTGTAGTGAACAATTTTTTTTCTCATTTTTATGTAAATTTTTTTTAAACAATTTTATTACGACGAATCCCAGTATGTGGATGCATTTGCGTTTTACTTTTTAAAATCAACATACATTTTTTAGCAAGTTTACAACGATTTTTTTAATTTTTTTAATATTTTATGTTTAGCTTCATTATTTAAACGTTCCCTTGTCTGCACCTTGGCCATCCTTCCCCTGAATTATCTACACGTTTGGCGATGCCATCGGGGACCAACGTGTCCCTGGCAGGTCTAACCTTGGTGGTAAGGCATTCGTGTCCCCAACCCCACCTACGTCTATTCCACATTCCCGGCCATTGTTTTATTCTATTCATTTTTCATTTTATGTTATTGTTGAAATTCATTATAACGTATTTCTTATCTTTTAAAGACGTTAATTTTACAGAAAACAAGGATATAGTTGTGGCTGGCTGTTAGCGACCCCCCGGTCCTTGCCAGACCAGTTGCTACTGCGACAAACTTTGATTTATTATTATATAACAACGTCAATCAGAATAAATGACACTAAAGGCAGGGAGTAGGGTGCAGAGGGGCAGAATGAAATCCTAATATAATGTCTCGTATAATTAGGACATTTGTTAAAAAACTTTTATTCTCAGGAATAATATGATTCTGAACAGCTGGCTGTTGAGATAAAATAATGAAACCTTCTAGGTTAACTGTTGATCTTTGTTGCTTTTCAGTAAAAAGAGTACAGCACTTTCCAAATCTGGAATGTGCCTTGTACTTATCTGTTCTGGGGAAATTCCTATTTTAGTAAGATACTGCAGAAGTGAGCATGATGCTACAACTTCGTATTAAAACCTAATTTCCCCATACAGCATAGCAACAGGGCCAAATCCATACATGCTACACGTCAAAGTCCTTTTAATGAAAATAACAACGATCAATCAGAATTAACCTAGAAACTGTACATTTTAACTCAACAGACCGCAGTTCGTAATCGTACTGTCTTAGAATAAAAAATTAAAAGAATACAATCCCAACTATAAAAAAATTTTGTTTCACTCATGTTTCAATTTTTAGGATTTCATTCCATCTTCCCCTCATCTCTCAGCTTGTATATGTAATGGGCTGAAGACCATACAAGTTCTTGGATTTGTGTAGCTAGATCCGTTGACGCGGTTTGGGAAAGTATTTCCGTCCCTAATTTCAAGTCACCAGCGAATTTAACGCCATAAGTTTTTTTTGTTTGCGATCTTTAGGTCATTTAAATAAATGATAAAGAGTAAGGGACCAAGGACCGAACCCTGGGGCACTCCGCATGCAACACTTATCCAGGAGGAGAATGTTTTTTTCAATCGATACTTGCTGACTACTGTTTGACAAGAATTCCTTGATCCAACCCAGCAGCTCACCCACAATGCCGCAATTGCAAATCTCAAGGAGCAACTTTCGGTGTACTACAGACTCAAAGGCTTTTTTAAAATCGAAGTACAGAACATCAGATGGAATACCTTCATCAAGGGCACAAGTCCAGCGGTCAAGAATCAGAAGGAGCTGGTGGATAGCTAACTGGAGAGGGAGAAACCCATACTGTTTCTGGTGTATTACAGAATGATCACACAAATGTTTGATCATTCTGTCCAATTCTATCCAACAAAGTAACTAGTTTTCAAGATAACCCTGATAACATTCACCACTTGGTCACTGAGACACACTTGAGGATGGCCTCTCTTCCCAAATTAGGCAAGTGCTGTCTCAAAATCCTCAAGATAAATCTTTGGCTATTGGATAGAAATAACGCTTTTTGGTAAAAAGTCACCATGTAATCACTGTAGGTAGATATGCAGAGATTTTTGACTTCAGAAATGTTTTTTGGACATCTTTGTTTTTAGAGGATGTAAAGAGCGGTGTTCAACTGCCCACTACGTCAAACCAACGCAAACTATGTGAACCATCTCACACACTTCAAACCTCCCACTATAGATGTGCACGGTACACTAAAAGCCTAAATCTGTAGGAATGTAGGAGTGTGGCCCAGTTCATGCACACCAGGAGGAAATCCGTACCTTTGGCAAATCTGTCCAAAACAGTTATCCTTGTGTTACCATTGTAGCATTTGTGGACACAGACATACAAAAATCTTCTAAAAATGAAGTGGTGACATAGACAGAGATATGGCACCTCCACCTCATTTCCACTATAATTAAGTGTGCAATTCCGTTTAATGGGGTGAGAATTGTGTCTAAACAAGTGTATCGTAGGAATTTTTGCAGACGAACTCATTAGATGTAACACAGCAAGGGATATTATGTATGCCAGTCCTGTGTGGTGGGGGATCTAGATGAAAAGAAGAGTATTTTGATGCGGTGGAAGCTGCTGACTGTAATAATGCACTTGCGAGACACATAACTGAAGTGGGTTATCGTAGGCCTTCAAATCTTCATCAATGTTGCATGTAGAAACACATTATCCATCAAGACTAAAGCTTGAATCATGGCCCATTGTTGCTTACCATAGTAGTGCATTAAATATTAATAAAACTATCTGATAATGAATGAATTAGTCCGGCAGCCAAATGGCATATTTCAGGTCAACTCCAAATTTTAGTATTTCGTTTTTTTTTACTGCTAATTTGATCAAGGACGTGGTCAGCTTCAAGAAACCGGCTGATGACAATCTGTCACCATTGGGCATCTTGATATATTCAATATGGTGGCTAAGATGGCTGCCTAAAATTTTAGATATTTTAAATTTCCTTTCAATTGAAAGTTTGGTATCAAATTATATGTTCATAATGCTTATTATGTGGATGCTAAGTTCAAAAATAGGTTCAGAAATAGTGTCAGAAGTCAGAGCACGCACGTATCCAAAATGGCGCCTTATATTCACAGTGTTGGTATTTGCCTTATGCACAAGTTTGATATCGAATTTTATGAACTTTGGGATGCCGAGTTCAAAATTAAGCTCAGAATTAGTGTTAGACATATCCAGAACTGGTGGCATGGCCAACTCAAATGAACAATTGGCATTTTCTTTTGTATGTAAGTTTTGTATGTTTTTTTTTATAATGCTGATTTATAAACAAGGTACTACATAAACTGTGTCGCTGTTTGTTAGTGTTAGGGTAATAGAGACAGTAAAAAGTATTCTTTAAAAATGCAGTTTGTCTTCTTGATCATTACCATCAACCGCTATTCCAGTAACCATAAGGTCTCACTGTAGTCGTCATCATCATGTCTTTCAACCTTAGCAATACGTGTCAAGTCACTGCAGCAATCAACAGTGCTACATGAGCAACCATTGTTCATTGCATGAGAAAATTTTTGCAGCCACATCGATTTATCTTGCATGGCATGATGCTTACACCAAGAGCACTTAATCAGTTTGAGAATATTGGTTGGTGCAACTTGAATCTTCTCTAGCAAAGTTGTGGGTAGGAAGCACCTAGATTTTTCATTCTTGCAAAATCTCCAAAACAGTGGGTTCAAACCTGGTAGTTCATTTTTCAGTGAAATCTGCCAAAGAGTAGGAGTTGTAGTTGCGACCTACCACTTCATAGTAGGACGACTCTGTGCCCAAAATTGATTGAATTGCTCACTTTCTGAGAAAATTTTGAAATATGGTATAGATGCTCATGAAGAATCTAGCAAGTTCAGCGCTCCTTCCCCCCCCCCCCCGATATAAGGGGAACGGGTGATTTACATCCCCCAAACATGTTTTTTTTGCCTGAAACTCCTTAACCAGCAACAGATTAAGAGCGTAATTTTCATAAAAAATCTCCCGCACCTAATATTCTGGACAAGAAAGGTGATATACATCTTTTACGTAAAAGCAGCCATTGAACCCGAAAATAGTATTTCAAGTGGCCCCCCCCCCCTATATGTATAAGTGGTCCATTGTTCAATTGGTTGTTATACTGACCTTCGGCTTCAAAGAGCTCCTTAGAGCTTTCTAATAGCCCGAAATAGACATGCTTAGGTTTTCTGAAAAAAATGGGATCTATTCTTTCCATCAATAATAAACCGAAATTGTTTAACTTAGGAACTGTCCTACGGCCATTTAAAGGTGAAGAGGAAATGTATAGCGGCAAAAGTGTATGTTGATTTTCGAATTCAAAGTGCTTTTGCAAGATTTGTAATTGCCTGAAATGAACTTGCTTAGGATATTCTGAAAGGTGGGGATCAATTCTTTCCATCAATCCTAACCAAATTTGTTAACTTAGATAGGGCCCGTCTAACGACCATTTAAATGTGAAGATGTAAAGGCGTAGCAGCAAAAGCGTATGGTGATTTTCGAATACAAAGTGGCCTTGAGAGCTGTCTAATAGCCAAAAATGAACATGTTTAGGATATTCTGAAGGATAGGCTCCATTACTTCTATCAAACCTAACTGAAATTGTTTAATTTTGATAGGGATCGCCCTAGGTCCATCTAAAGGTGAAAAGGTAATAGTGTAGTGGTGAAAGCGTATGGTGATCTTTTAATTCAAACTGAATTTGCAACCCTCTAATAGGCCAAAATGGACATGCTTAGAATATTACGAAAGATAAGAATTTATTCTTTTCATAAATCCTAACCGAAATTGTTTAACTTAGTTGGGGACCATCCTACATCCATTTAAACGTGAAGGGGCAATGGCATAGTGGGGAAAGCGTGAGGTCATTTTCGAATTCAAAGTGGTCTTGAGGGCCCTCTAACGAGCCGAAATGGACATACTCAGGATATTCTGAAATGTGGGGATCTATTATTTCCACGAATCCTAATCGATATTGACGAAAGCGTATGGTGATTTTCGAATACAAAGTGGCCTTGATAGCTGTCTAATAGCCAAAAATGGCCATGTTTTGGATATTCTGAAGGATAGGCTCCATTACTTCTATCAAACCTAACTGAAATTGTTTAATTTTGATAGGGATCGCCCTAGGTCCATATAAAGGTGAAAAGGTAATAGTGTAGTGGTGAAAGCGTATGGTGATTTTTTAATTCAAACTGAATTTGCAACCCTCTAATATCAAACACAATGTTTAATAGATACAAATTACAATGGCTCATTACAGTTCATATCTAAGCTAAACAATTTCGGTTAGAATTGACGGAAAGAATACAACACCATCTTTCAGAATATCCTAAGAATTTCCATTTCGGGCTATTAGAAAGCTCGCAAGAATACTTTTAAAACAAAAATTGCTATACAATTTCGCCGCTACGCCATTACCACTTTACATTTAAATAGGTGTACAACGGTCTCCATCTAAGCTAAAGAATTTCAGTTAGGATTGATGGAGAGAGTAGATCCCTACCATTCAGAATGGCTTAAGCATGTCTATTTCGGGCTATTAAATAGCTTGCGCTAGCAATTTGAAAGCGAAAATCACCATAGCGTTCACCGTTATACAGTTACTTCTTCACCTTTAAATGGACGTAGGACGGACCGTAAACAATTTCGTTTAGGATTGAGGGACAGAATAGATCCCAACCTTTCAGAAAAGCCTAAATATTTCCATTTCGGGCTCGCAAGAACACTTTGAAACTGAAGGTCACTATAACAACCAATTGAACAATGGAGCACTCACACAAATTTAGTGGGGGTAAACTTGAAATTCGATTTTGGGGTTCAATGGTTGCTTTTACCTAAAACATGCATATAACCTTCTTTGTTCAGAATTGTGTTCTGAACGTTTTTGCTTCTCACTATGTTCTTGATTTTTTACAGTTAAAAAGTTACAGCCAATAAGCAATTTTTTGGTGGGTAAATCCCCCCCCCCCCAGCCTTCATGTGCATCCATACTAAATTTCCAGCTTTGGTATGTTCTTTTCAATATCTAACTCTATTACTGAACCTAATTTTTAACTTAATATCGAAATAAACATACCAAACTTGATATCAAACTTATTGTAAGAAAAATACCAAAACTGTCAATTTAAGTACGCAATTTTGGCTGCCATTTTGGATAAGTTTTCCTTCGACGTCTGGCACTATTTCTAAACATATTAGGAACTTAGCATCCAAATAAACATGTAATTTGATAACAAACTTTCATTGAGAAATTTTTTTAAAAAATATTTTAGGCAGCCACCTTGGTTCCTATTTTGAATATCTTCACATGCCAAACGGTGACAAAATGTCATCCACCGGTTTCTTTAAGCTGATCATGCCCTTGAACAAATTAGGCAATAAAAAAAACTTATACAAAACTTTGAGGCTGCCGGACAAAGTGGGCTAAAATTGACTAAAGAAATGTGGAATCAATATCATTCTCGTCTTAATCATTAGTCTTACATGAGCTGTATCTTGACATGTTGTCGGCCACGATTTTGTAACTTTATGGTGTTTTGCATTGCGTTTTACTTTTTTTGGTTGTTTACTTTTTTTATACTATCGTGATATTTTTATTTTGTAATGTTTTTACTGAAGAAATATCTGGGTAGAGAATCGAACATTTTAAATATAAATTGAATGTTTGGAGGGCAGCCTCTGGTCCAACCGATTATACCACACCCCTCGTCTGTTTGAAGTGCTTTCTTGATTTACATTTCCTGACATTTAGACTGTTCCAAAACAAGGGTCAGGTTCATTCTGAAGGTTCAGTACTGTTTAAGGTGCTGACTATTGATCATTTGAACGCCTTTTCCAACATTACGCACGAATTACTCAGAAAGAAATTCCGTTCCACCTCAGGAGCCATTCAAATAAAGGACTTTCCTTTCATTTTTTGTGGCTCAGCTTATGGACCAGGAACGAGTTTTAAAAAGAGAAATTGCACATTGATGATCGAAAAAATTTATTAAGACACATGTCTTGCGATGGAATCACTGAGCGGGTAAGAAGAAAAAAATTAAGAAATAAACTCTTCTTGCTTCCACGACTACCTGTATACTTAGACAACTATAAAATATCTGTAAAGCCACTAGATCATAAAAACTCTCAAAATGTTGCTTTAGGAAAATGATCAAATTCTCTGCAACAAACACCTCCAGTGACACCTTTATAGGAGCTACTATGCAACAAAAACAATGAAAAGAAAATCATCGCCTTACAAATTTAATGCCAAATAATAAATCACAGTGTTTGGTGCAGTTTAAGTTGTTCATTACCTTCCTGTTTACACCAAAGTTTCTTTGCTTAAAATCAAAAAACTTAAACGAAAAACAATTTTTTTTTGATAACAGAGTGCAGTATGCTGCGTGATATGAAACTTTGATTTCTTTGATGTGTAGTGTTTTAGGTTTTAAAAAAATGTTTTTAAGCATATCCCTGAAAGTTTGACTAAGGCAATAAAGACAACAGCAAAGTGTGCTGAGATTCTTAAAGGGGATTACAGGGCATTGAAAAGTTTAATAAAATGTAAATTGTTTAATTCGATTTTGGAAAATAAACCACACCACTTCTGATTCTAGACATGCAGTCCTCTTAAAGTCTATATCAGTTATTTTTCACAAGCCAGACTTCAGCAATAACGCAGCAGCTACATTTTTAGCGCGTGTTCTAAGAAGCTGAAAAAAACGGTAGGTTCCTTCATTTGCTTACATTAACATTTTTGGCGCATTACATTTAATATTTTTTTTTTACTAAGAAACTTAGAAAACCGTAAAAGGGTTGTAAATGTGCTTATAAAATGATACTTTTCTTAAAGTTTGTGAACTAAATTACGTCTTTTAGAGCTCAAACTGTAAAAACACTCTTACAGGACTGCATAACCATTTTCTCACAAATCAGCCTAAATATGATTACGTTAGAATTTGTTTTAATGTTTCTAACAAACCTTATAAGTTCAAACTTTTTTTTCATCATTTGGGGCAATAAACGCCCATTCAATTTCAAAACGTCGAAACTTTCTTGTACGCCAGAATCAAGTTTTTTCTACAACCCTAGATGATTAATGTACGGTACAACTAAAAAAATTCAATTTTCTGGTTTAAATTGGACGTCTCCAATTCTCCAAATCTCCAATTATGAAAAATCTAGAAACATTTTTCATACTAGCTTAGCGTAAAATAGGTCCATACACGGTGTAGAAGCTTTGAAGTTTCTCACGTCATCCCAGTTAAAATATTTGGTTCGGACTTTGGCAGACGTTATATACAATTTCCTGTACAGACCTACGAGCTATGCTGAACTACTGTTCAGAGAAGTAAATTTAAATCATCAGTTTTTCTGTGCAAATATTTTGGCTTTACACCATTGTAGCTTTGGTGTTTTGTCACGTCACAATTGGCAATTTGAAAGTCATATGCAAATATATCTACTCGCCGGTATTTGGAAGTACGTGTTAAATGTTATGGAGCAATGTTATGGAGCACCAAAATTGGATGAAATAGTTAACAAAATAAGATAACGGGTTAAAAATTTAGCCATCCGATCACTGTACCATTTTGGATTGATAAAATATCGATTAGTAATTTAAAATTCTTATCAACTGGGAGTCAACAACAAGAAGCAACAACGGTTGGACTTACCATTTTCCTTGCAGAAGAATAGACTTGCGTGTATTTCGTAAAACTGTAAAGACTTACTCCAGAGGAGAAAACAGTAACAGCTAACTTTCTGCTGTCGACTTATTGATTTCCAGTATAAACGTAATTACATTTGCTGTTATAATATACCGGTACATATATATAGATATGAAACCACGCCCGTTCTATCAATGTGGCCTTACTGCTGTATTCCATTTACTATTCTTTGAAATGAAAATATTCTATATTGGCAAAAAGGTTGACTTTCAGGCAGCCACAGAATCATTACTGAAGTGTATAATGAGATTTCTAAACTGGTCATTCTTCGTATTCGGTTTTAAAAAATTCAATTAGGTATTTTCAAATTACATTCAGGGAAAATAGCGACTATTATTGATACGTCCCCATAGCGTGACTGCACGTGATGAGTTTCAGAAACATCATCATAAAAGTGTCGAAACATTGAATTTGCCTTAAACTGACAGAAAAGAATTGGAAAATGAAATAAGTAACAAAGATGATTGTCCGAAATAGAGCGAAATTGAATGGCGACTGTAAAGAAAAAACTGGGTAATTGAAACCTGAAGAATAATAGAAAAATTATACACCAATAGTTTAAATTCTTCCGAATTACATTTCATCGTAATAACTACCAAAGCAACTATGACGTTAAATATTTATTATTGGCCAAGCGAGCAAAGCGAGTGAACTCGTATACTCTACTGAATTTGGATTTTATGTCTTTGTGGTTTTTTTTCTGATTAGGTGAAATTTCATGACAATGAAGCTTAGGTTCATCAAACAAACAAGTTCAGGGTGCAATTACAACCTAAAAAGCTATGCTATTTTAAAAGCTATGCGGGTTTTGCGGAAAATATTCTAATTTAAATTTTGCGACACAACGGAAAACATCCCATCTCTCGCTCAGCCGAATAACTGTGATCTTCATAACTACTCTTTATATCTAATAAATATGAATCGATGTTACAGAGCAACTGGATATAAACCATCAGCGAAATTATACACTATAATAACTTAGTACTGTAAGGAACATTTATGCACTTACGTTTCATTTAATTGAGGTGACCCAGATTCGAACCAGCGAACCAGTCCATCTCCAGATCACTGCCTCACCAACTGCATCGACACGGCCACTTGTCCAATGGCTTAAATATAACTCACTGAATCCGTTATTAAGGTCGCAACCATCGCCAGGACTACATTCGTCCGAATATGCTCGATTATGGGTAATAGAGAATGAATACAAATCATTATACGTTCATAAGTCTCAACCAAGGAACATTAAATAGACGTTAAGAACGGGTTCAGTGAGCTATCTTTATACCTTTATGTCTATTTATTTAATCTTCATTGAGCTTTATGAGTATAATATACTGATTTTTATTTCCTCTCCATTGCCAATCATCGAGCACATTCGGTCGAAGGGAGTCCTGTTCATGGTTGTAATTTCAACAGCCGACTAAGTGCATAATCTTTATGCCAATGGACAAGTGGACAGGTAGAGCGGTAAAGGTAGTGTGGCGTTGATCTGGAGGTGGATTGGTACACTGGTTAGAATCCGGGTCACATCACTTGAATGAAACATAAGTGTTTAACCGTTCAAAGCTTACTGTGCTACGTTATTCTAGTGTATGATTAATCTGGCTGATCGCGTATTTCCAATATTCGTTTGTATTATTTACAAGGATTTATATATCTTTATAAGTTACTGTTGTATATATTACCATTACCAAATAACCACTTATATTTTATTGAAACTTGATAGCACCTCTAGTGTACTTTCCCAGAAGTGTGCAATGAATTTTTTCAGGGTAAGAGTCACATTAACATTTTAACGCTCTGAATTTTCTTATTATTATTCGGCTGACACTACCCTATGGGTTTGTATTATCTACATCATTAAAGACGTATAATGTACGTGCGTGCGTGTTTATACCTCTACTCCTCTGGAACCAAAGCACCTGCAAAGATGAATGTAGGACCAAACGAAAGATAATTAAATTACGCTTTGGTTAGGTCCATTTCTATCGCTGAAACTTGATATTATGATCCTCAAATAAGTGAAAAACCCTGAAAAAATAACGTCAAAGTTTTTTTTTAACCATCATGGTGTTCGTTCATGATGTGACAGTCTGTTCATGCAAAGTGACAAACAAACCATCTTGAAGCTATTATTTACATAATGAGATGGTCTGGAAAAGGGTGCACATTATAAATTACCTAAAAGGACGACGTATTTTCTAACAGACCATAAACAGGTCTTAAAATTGGTTTTGTATTGCATGGAAAAATCAAAACCATAGACCTGGATTTAATAGGGTGTCAAACATTCGTGTTTCTAAAGCACGGAAGTGCGTGGATTGAGCGAAGAAAGCGATTGATTTCCACATAAAATTAGCGTTTCCAATGAAGCAAACGTTATCTCTATCTATGTTTCATCTCTCACCTTCGTAGGGGATAACTTCTTGAGTAGAAGCCGTACAGGTGTCCAAACAAACAAATCGTATGTTTTGAATGCTGTAGGTGAAATACAGACGTGCTGAGGAATGTGAAGAACGAACTGTGAGAAACAACTGGAATTAGTTTGTGTCAAAATAATCATTACATCGATTTTGTGATGCTCTTGGAATTATGGAAATTACATGAAGCATGGATCAATGCCATTGGAGTGAGTGAAGCGAACAATATGGCTAGTCAACCTTTATATGGCACTGCTAATGAGACGTTGTGTTTACCACCCACAATTAGCAAGGCAGGGCGGATGTTAAAAATATTATTTGCCTACTTTTGTAATTTTCATTGATTAAAAGTCTCCGTCTAATCACTCAACCGGACTGTTGCAACAATGCGCCGAATACGTAAAATCATCATATTTATCACAATGCAAGCCATAAGGGAAAAGAACCCCCGAGTTTTCGTTATTTCAACTATTAAAAGCACAACAAATATTGCTGCCCCCAAATTTCTCGTACGAAGTGCGTTCATTCAATTTTAACAAGCAGCAAGATATTAGATCCCTAGAAGTTGTAGTTGGGAGGAGAAAGTTGGTATCCGACTCTGATACCACTGCTTAGAATGGCGAAAACTTGCGAGGTTAAACACTGTTAAATATTTGTACTGGTCATTTCCTTTAATGCATCGTTTGCACAGATTTCATGCTTAAACCCATTTGAAGTTTAGAGGACATAATTGTCTCAAGTCAATAAGATTAATTAGGCGTTGTGTGCTTTGCGCTACATTAACCCGTTAAACTCCATGATATACACCGACACAACAAGACAAACACTTATTTCAAGTCTAGCAACGAAAAGCAAGCTTCGTGAGGTTTCATTTGGAATTCAAATGACTCAATCGAAACGCAGCCAATCTTCTAGAGGCCTGACCTACGTTCCTAGATCGAATCACCGACTAGGAAAAAAACCAGCCACTGGGCGTGTATCAAGAGTTGAAGGGACTAACGAACCACTAGCAGGAGTCAATTTTATTACAAAATCCTAAGGACAGTTCACACGGCCATAAAACTTGGCAGAAATCCTTAATAAGTTTTGTTTTGGGGGTAGATCAAGACACACGCTAGTGTGTCGCCCGCCAAGATAAATGATAATATCCAGATAATATGTATATATGAGCATGGCGACCACTAGAAACGTTGTGTCTTTACAGCAAATGTAGTTTGGCTGTTTTCAGCTATCTGAGGATAAATAACTATGTGACAGAAAAGGCTGAAACTAGTTTAATTGGGAGACTTTGGTCGCCTGACAACATAAAAGTCACTATTAAGGACACAGCTAACATTTCCTTGTTGAAAAAGCGACGTGAGTAACGTTGATATTTGCCTAATTACTAACTACTAACTACTAGTAACGCTTTTTTTGTATTACGAAAATAAATTCTTCCATGCCTTGAATAAAGTTGGTTCTTAGCTCATTTTACAGGTATTGCTCTGGAGGTGTGCCTTTTTCATATGGACCTTTCTCATTGGTCAAGCGGTTCAGGGCTCCAAACGTCCAAATTGATTGTTTTACATTGTTTTAAACATTGTTATAATGCAACAATGCCAAACTGAACATTAAATAAATTCGTGCGTTTGCAAGGAGATATTGCAATACTAATAAAAACCTTAATCAAATGAAAAAAGGTCATTGCTGTCCTCAAAATCTAACGAAACCAAAAAGAAGAAAAAGAAATGGACCAGAAAACTAGATTGCCGTTTCTATTTCATAATCACTAAGAAAAAAATGAATTTCATCAATTTGGACCAAATATTACTGATATCTACCCCAAAACAAAGCTTGTTAAGGATTCCCGCCAAGCTTTTCGTCAGTGGTAAGTCGTGATATCAAATGCCAAGCTCTTTCGCCAAGCTAATCCCACCGACTAATATTTCAAACGTTAAATGAAATAATTGAAAATTGCACAGTAAGCAATTTTCATATATTTCATTTAACCTTCGAAATACTCGGTGGGATTAGCTTGGCGAAAGAGCTTGGCGTTTGATATCACGACTTCCCACGGCTGAAAAGCTTGGCGGGAATCCTTAATAAGCTTTGTTTTGGGGTAGATTACTAACTACTACTAACTACTAACTACTGGTAACGCTTTTTTTGTATTACGAAAATAAATGTTTCCATGTGGTGAACAAAGCTGGTTCTTAGCTCATTTTACAGGTATTCCTCAGGATATGTGGCCTTTTCATATGGCCTCTTCTAATTGGTCAAGTGGTTCAGGGGTTACGGACCTCTAAACGACCAAATTGATGATTTTACATTGTTTTAAACGTTGTTTTTATGCACCAATGCCAAACTGGACATTAAATAAATCCGTGCATTTGCAAGGAGGTACTGTAAAACTAGGAAATACTGATTATGTGAAAAAAGGTGACTACTATGCTCCAAATCTAACGAAAGCCTACAAAAAAAGACATGGCCCAGAAAACTAGATTAGTGCTTCCATCTCATAATTGCTGAAATCTTCTCTTCACTCACAAAGTAATTTTGAATTTTGATAAACTTATTTCTCGACTACTCTTTAAAAATTAAAAAAATATTCAAACTATGTGGACTATTTTTGCACTTAAGCACTTTTTCTTAATTGTTTAATTGCCTATGTGGAAGTTCAAACCTACATTAAAAAACAGAAAAGGGGAGGATGTGTCAACATCTTCTGTAATCTGTACCATGCTAGAAAGAAGCTGTGTGCAGCTATCCTAATGGTTTATGACTGAATTAGATCCTAAATCAGTTTGCAGGAGTCAATTTTATTATAAAATCACACGGCCGTAAAACTTGGCGGGAATCCTTAACAAGTTTTGTTTTGGGGTAGATCAAGGTCAAGTGGTTCAGGGGTTACGGACCTCTAAACGACCAAATTAATTGTTTTACATTGTTTTAACCATTGTTATGAATGGTTAAAAATGCAGTATGTATTGTTAAAAAAAAACACTCTAGCTCGACGCATAAAACGTTAAAAACACTGGTACCTAATATTTCGGAGCAATATGGTGGTTGGCTCCATTTTCAAAGGTTAACAACATAAAAATAAAACAAACTCACACACTCAACAACCACTTTACCAGGTTGCCATGTTGAATAAAGTGCTGCAGTGAATTCTGGGAGTTAAGGAAGGTCAAAAATTCGAAGGGGGAGGAATCGTTGTTGAGTGTGTGAGTTTGTTTTATTTTTATGTTTTTAACCTTTGAAAATGGAGCCAACCACCATATTGCTCCGAAATATTAGGTACCAGTGTTTTTAACGTTTTATGCGTCGAGCTAGAGTGTCTTTTTTTAAACAATTAAACATTGTTTTTATGCAACAATGCCAAACTGGAAATTAAATAAATCCGTGCATTTCCTAGGAGGTACTATAATACTAGGAAATACTGATCATATGAAAAAAGGTGACGACTGTCTCCAAATCTAATGAAAGCTTAAAAAAAACATGACCCAGAAACCTAGATTGGTGTTTCCATCTCATAATTGCTAAAAAAAAAATGGATTTCAACAATTTGGACCCAAAAAATCTGATATCTACCCCAAAACAAAACATGTTAAGGATTCCTGCAACGTTTTTCGGCAGTGTGAAGTCGTGATATCAAACGCCAAGCTCTATCGCCAAGCTAAGCCCAAACTAGTTCGAAGGTTAAACGAAATAATTGAAAATTGTGCAGTTGCACGTGCTGTGGCGGCATCAACATCTATAAACGCTGGTGCTCTCACTATTATTGCACGTTTGGGTGCTTTCAGTCATATTTTAACCTTTTCATGGCTAAATTAATTCGAATTAGTTTTTTAAAGGAAAGTTAGGCCAGTTGCGAGATTCGAATCTGCATTCACTTGGTTTGCAGACGAGGATGCTAACCACTGGGCTGTTGCTGCTCAATTTGCTTGGGGTTCCCGGTGATTCCTCATGAAGCTTGTAAAGTGTCTCTAATTAAATAAATTCTAATTAAATCTGTGAAAAGCATATAATTAGTTTTTAAATTTTGTATCGTATTATTTCTAGAAAAGCGTCATATTGCTTTTATGTGGACTAGACTATGATTAGCAAGTAAAACTGTATTATTGCTGCTAATAAAACGCTTAATAAAAAAACTACGATATTAAAATTTTATGACCGTTTTTTTATTGGCGGAGCGAAGCGAGCGAAGCGTAGCCTATAACGGACAATAAATTGCAAAATGTTGGTCTGTTGGTCCATTGGTGCGTTGGTGCGTTGGTCTGTTGGTCTGTTGGTTTCACTTTTTAAAGTCTGGGTGGAGCCTAAACGAAAGGTCGGATTGAAATGAAATTTCGCACAACGCTTTATACCCCCAAAAGTATTGCTGAGCCAAAATTTGACGTAAATCGAACAATTATTACTGTAGAAATTTTAAAATTTTCGAATTTATATCTAACATTCACCATTGTAAATTTGGAGTCGTGAATAGTTAAGGAATTCCGACGAAGCATACACCACTCTAATGGTAGTCACGTGAACTTTAAAAAAAAACGGCAAATTAAATTTTGGTTGCTTCTTTCTAGCTAATATTATTTTTCGACGTAACTCAACGAAATAATAACATTTGATGCTTGCACTTAACCAATATAGTAAGAAACGCAACCATAAAAACAAAAGGATTCCATAACGACACACGTTAGTTTCATTAAAAAAAAAACAATGCTTTGAAGATTATTCAATTCAACATAGCAACGAAAGTGGCGTCTACACTAGCGTTGGGAATCCCAAATATGAAACATGGAATCGTCGTATCAAGGCCAAGCGGTATTATAAAACGATATTGACATCGGACGAAACACGAAAGAACGAAACACGAAACAATAATATGCCCGCCTCTCTCAATTTCTGGTTGCCACGGTAACGTAAAGACTCGAAACCAAAACCGTGTTGCATCGCATAAAGGAATAGGCTTAATCTCGAACCACTGTTGTAAGCTGCTACTAACGAAAGTAATCGGAGATAAATATTAGGCTTAAACGCTAAAAATTAGGCCTAAAACCTAAAACTAGGTCTAAAAGCTAACACATTTTAAACCTAAATTGTGATGGTTATTTCTTTCAGATTTTCACCTACATTTTCGTTAGTGGCGGTGTCATATCTTATACCAAAGCAGTATTGTGAACCTTTTGAATCTTCTGACTATTGTTAAAAACTATCGTACTGATTATTGTTTTGCTTGCAGTTAAACGCCTTATTTAAACGTGCTGTTTTATTTTTACTCGCGGCGATGGCCCACGTCTTCAGTGTTGGCTGCGAAAATGATGCTACAAATAACTAAACAAAAACTAAATGC
This sequence comes from Lithobius niger, assembly GCA_023313725.1. Taxonomy (NCBI): domain Eukaryota; kingdom Metazoa; phylum Arthropoda; class Chilopoda; order Lithobiomorpha; family Lithobiidae; genus Lithobius; species Lithobius niger. Next base: position 114,298 of record JAHWFP010230730.1, read on the forward strand.
TGGAGCAAACGAAAGCTTGTTAACGTCAATTTGACACCTGACCCTATTAACACAGGCCTACATTAAAAAAAGGCTAAAATAAGAAAAAGGCCAGCAAAGAACAGCAGTACGTCACACCAAAAGGCAAACAGCTCAACAAAGCCCATTAAGTATTGCACCCAGATTTTTAAGAATTATCAACAAATGTGGTATCGTCATTAAAATAAAAACTAAATATAAGTTTGAAATGGAGATCCGTTCGCTCTGCCTACAATAGGCCCAAAGCCTGTTTCCTAGTATTAGATGCCTCAAATGAATGTACAGGGCACAAACTTACTCAAGGGGTTAATTTTTTTTTTCTTTTTTAAATACGTTTATTTTTCTAATCTTCTTCACAATTTTTAATATACCCGAAGCACTAAAGTTTCCGTCATTTATTCATTTTAGTTACGGCATTTTATTTCACGACTTATACAATCCATTTCAAACAGAATAACGCCGTACAGAGAGTAAGTGCTTATCCACCAAGTCGGTGATAAACCCCTTCACTGCAGGGAGTACTGGCTGTTCCTGTGCATTTGGATGACCTCTTTTGCATAAGTGGTCAATAGGTCAGGTGGAGGGGATGGAATAATCTGTCCCAACTTAAATATGAAGTGACGACTCATTGTAAAGCTAACGTATGCAGAAACGAGGAAACGATCGAAGTGTTTTTTCCTGTTTGAAAAACGTGCTTCAATTTACTGAAACTTTAACTCTGCTTAGGAATTTATAGACTGGAAAACTAAAAATGAAATGCCAACTCTCATTTTTTGCCCAGTAAAATGTACTCTGCAGATATGCACTGAGAGTTTATTCCTATTACATATCTGCCGATTGGGAGTCGTTGCTTCCCCCCTCTAAGCCTCTACTGTCGCCACAGCCTTCTCATTTGTTTAGATATCAACAAAGTTCATGTAAGTGATTTACTTCTCGTAATTCTTTTATTCGGCAAATAGCCAAAGTTATCAATAATTGTGGAAGTTGGACTGAACGATTGAAGCTATTCTGTTTATGCTTCCACCTTGGCAATTATATGGTTCAGCATAGCAACACCCACGAAGATGTCTCTAAATTTCCTGGAAAAAACTATAATTTATTTTAGCTAAATGCGTGCGAGTCAAGTTCTCTACACACGCATCAGAAACCATCGTGTTGGCAGGTAATCGTTTACATTCAGTTTTCCAATTACAGTAAAAGTAAGGAGATGTCAGTTAGTAAATGCTGTCAAAGTCAGAACGTTTCTATAACACAACTGTCAGCTTTGTAATTGCGTTTACGTTACTAAAATTTGACCCTAAAAATAGAATATTCTCTTGTTAGACGTAAACATGCTTGCAGTATGCGAATAAAACACTATTCTCTTAAAAAAACTGAGCCTAACTGAGCAGCAGTAAATGAATATTCTGAAAAATAAACGTTTTTGTTAGGTTAAGCATCGTGTGACCTAATGGAAAATCGGACAACATTTATTGTTATTTCGAAGATTCCGCTCATGGACCCAATTGTTAATTGATATATATATATTTTCCGAGCGAATGTGAAGAATAATGACGAAGTGACTGCCGTTAAGTCCTTCGCAGCTGACAGGAGGGGGAGTGAGGTTTAATAATGCTTCAACAGCATGGTCATTTACATATGTCAGGGAGGTTTAATCGTTAACGAGGCTATGTCATGTAATGTAGGCACCTAGTTAAATGATGTTGTCACCCCAGACAGAGCCGCGGTAATGGTCTTTGCTCATGGCGGTTGTGGCACGTAAAGAACTAGATATTTCTTAGGTAAATGGTCACTTTTCGACTATTCCCTTCATCTTCTAAGCTAATGTTTTAAAACCCTTATCATAGCCAAATCTAGGTGTTGAGGTACATGTCGATCACTTTGCTACTAACATACAGAGATTTAGTAATCTAGACTATTAACACGCTAGGTAGAGATTAAAAATTTGGGAAATATTTTTATTTTTAATCATTTTATTTTTAAACATAAAGTTTTAAGTTATTCATAATAAAATTAATGTAGTCTTCTATAACCTCTTCACATTTCATGGAGGGATCCATAGCATGAGGCACAATATTCCTGTAAACTGTCAGTCATTGGAGCTATATTTGATTAATGGAAGTTATGCCAGTATGTGCCAGTGGAGGAGGTTCCATAGGAGTAAATGCACTATGTCAGTGATTTGGGTAAGAATTGAGTTTCCAGTACGTATCCAGTAGATGCCACTCCAACGTAACGTAAGTACATAAAGGTGGCATACTTTACTATGTTTTTTTTAGTATATCATTTTCGGTGTTTGGCTAGTTTTCCCTTTCTTTTATGTAATTCATGGTGACTTGTATGTTTTTATTTAATCATCCGTTGAGCATTTCAATTAATTGTATTCTTTTCCATTTCCTATGACTGCAAGTATTCTCGGTGGAATGGAGCCCAAATCACAGCTGTGACTCTATAATGGTTTCAGTGCATTGTCTTTATGCCAGATGAGAAGTTACAATAGCTTTAAAGGTCTTAGGTCAGTGATCTTGGAACGAACTGGCTTGCCAGTATGAATCTAGGTCGTGCCACTCCAACAACGTAACCTAAGGGTGTTAGGGTGTTTAACTATACTACGTTGTGTTTAGTGTATTATTTTCGCTGTTTGGCCTGTTTCCCTCTTTACTTTACATGATTTACAACAGTTTGTGTATATTTATTTAAACCTTCGTTGAGCCTTGGAAGTTCTACTACGTTAATGGAACAATTTCAAGACTTGGTTCCAACAAGAAACAAACAATTGGACGTTTCTAATTTCGGCATTGTTTTTACCAGTCGTCTTCACACTAACTTTGCTGTAGATATTAAGGGCACAGAAACCTTACTTTGACCTAAATTCCTTCTATTATGAATTCTAATATTATGTATTTCTTGAAAGGCTTGAGTTTTGGCTCTCCTTTCATAAAATTATGGAAAAACTTTTCATTTGTCATTTATTTAAAAGCCATAAACGATAAATCATCTGGAAATGATGTATAAATGTGATTAAAGACTAAGGACATTGTGGTCAATAGTTGACTGGAAACTGTTGTACTCTTTGTCATGCGTCATTGTTAAAACTAGGCGGTTTCAGCTTCCTGGTCGATAAATTTAATTTCCGAATTGGTAATAGGATATTTCCTTTAAAAACTAAATTGAAATGTCCGAGTTGACATTTGAGTAATGCGTTTTGATACTCATCGTTTTCCAGCAAAGGTAATCCTAATTCAGACTGTTTGATATGTTACAGAAATAAACAAAATCCAAAACGAAAGAATTCAATTATTTAGTTCTTTAATCTCAATTCACAGGAAAAATGAATGTACCACCTCTCTGTAAATCCAAATAGAGGACAATGATATTTCCCAATTTGTCCTTGCTTGTTTTTACTGGGAGCATTGGTTGACGTCACGCTCACACAAGTTTTAAATTTTTAAATAACCAATTAGTACGTTGGGAAGCTAATCAATCAAATAAATCAAAATTGTAGCTGAAAAACAAAACAAGTACCGGTAACAAAGTCTAATCAATTATTGGTCTGAATTAAACCCGATATTCAAATGGTGTAATTAATTATTCGAATACTTATTAAATACACATCATCACTGAAAAGTAAATGTCACCGTGTCACTGATCAAACATGCCACTGGCAGGACCTAACTGCAATACACGTTACGAATTTACACGATCCACGTATAATGTGCGACAAGTGATACTAGCCCTGCCTTTTAAAAAGTGTCAATTTGAGTCTTCCGGCTATCTCATACTCATAAAAGCGTTTCCCCAGCGCTACCCCAGTCCCCTAGTTGGAAAAGATTTTGCCCTTTCCGGTTACAATTACTTCCCTGGCTTGACTGTTGAAATCTTTTCTTTGACCAAGTTTAGAACGTGGTGGAGTGGCCGCCACTTTTTTTCAGCTCTGTCAGTGCGCCTTGCTGTCAGTACAGCTCACTCGATAATTTGCGTTGCATCATGGGAGGACTCAAGAACGGACGCGGCCATTATAGTAACATATTTTCAATGTTATTGAGGGTCAGATTTTACATTGAAAGCAGCTTAGCTGGCATTCCTACACGAGTTAATTTTTGTCAGGTGGGTCATTGCTCTCGATTTCAACACAATTTAAGCTTTTGTATCACATTATTATTTTTCCCGAAGTACCTGAAATGTGCCCAACTATGCTTCAAGATATTAGACACTGACGCTATGGCGTCGCGCTACAATGGTTTACAACATCGACAAATGAACTGATGTGATATTTGTTGTGATGTTTGTTGCCTAACTTGGCACGACACACTAGCATGTGTCTAGATAAAATAAAAACTTTTAAAAAAGATGCTCGGTGCTTCAATTTGCAACCTCGCCCGTAAAACCAATTTTTTTTTTGGCGTGACCTTAGAGGAGCTTTTTAGTGATGTTATCAGCAACAGTTTCGTTTTACTGAGCCTTGAGTGATGCAATCGGCACGTTGTATTGCAGTAATTAGCAGTTTGAGTTTTGATTTGTCTGCATTAAAAAACGTTTTTCTTGGCCCAGCTTAAACTACTAGCCCTGTTTCAAAATTGCAGGCATGTTTGTCACAAAATTAGCTTCACTTCAGACTTTAAAAAGTAGCACATATAATCAATGTTTTTTCTTGGTTTCTTTCTTTTAAAATTACATTTAATATGACATTTAAAAAAAGCCCAATTTTACCTGGAAGGGAGGACAAAATTCGTTTCTGTTGCCTAAGGGAAAATATACACTACCTGTAAATTTTTGCATTCAGTTCCTCTGATGCCGTTACCCTGGAGAAATCGAAACTCTCTAGATACGCCCAGATCAGCAGCCCATCTGCACATGCGTCGCACTTGCAGACCCTTCTTAAATAGTGCTACGGCATTAGCCAGCCATCTACTTTTCCTCTCAATATGTCATTCATGATGGTGACTCAAGAGGGGAGGTTGGGTGGGTTTACAGGTGGCGTATATTTTCCCTTAGGCAGTAGAAGCCAATTTTGACCGCCCTTCCAGGTAGAATTGGGCTTTCTAGTTGCTGGCAAGGAAAATATCCACTACTACCTGTAAATTTCTGAATTTACAATGACTTCGTCAAAATAGGTGGTGGGCACCATCGTGACAGTCCCCCCCCCCAGGGTGTGAGCTGGGTTTCCAATGAGATCGGGTTGTTGCGGCTTAAAGTGCGCAGAGGCTGGTAGGTTTTGATCTCAGCAGATTCCTGCGCTAAGGCTGTCTGCATTGGATAGAACGTGTCATCACCAAAGCTGGTTGGGTTGGTAGTTCGGGTGAGTTTCGATTTCGATGTTGGGAGGGCGGAATTTTTTGAATGAATAGGAAAAAGGATTACCTTAGGACGGGTGACTTCGAGTTGGAGTGTTGATTGAAGCTTGAGGAGTTGTGTGGTTTGGTGCGGTTGTAAGTTTTAGGATGAAGACCAAGAAGGGAGTGGAGATGAGGTGTTGAGAGCTTCAGTTTTTAGTAATGTGGGTTCGGAGGGCAATGTCGACGTGCTGGAGTGGTCAGTTGCATGTTGGAGACGAGGTTAAAAAATTTGGAAACGAAAGGGTTCTGCTTCAGAGTGGGCGAGTGTTTCCATTGGGATGTTTGATGTCGGGTGGATGTGGGTCCAGATGACTTGATGCAAGAAGCAGCTCAAACTTCAGAGGTCATTCCCTTACCATTACTTCATTTGAATAGGAAAGAAGGGGGGAAAGAAACGAGTTTGGCGTGATTTTGGTCAATTTGGTAGTTTTCCTGGAGTAGTCTCTTGTGCTTCCGGATGAAGGTGGAGATGTCCATTGGAGTAAATTTGACGAGCCATAGATGTGTTGTGAAAGGGTCCCGAAACCGGGTAGTGCAAGACGAGGTGTTTTGGGGCTGCTGAAGGGTTTTCCATTAGACGACTTCTTAAGAAAAAGGTAGTCTGCAGGGTGAAGGGTGTCTGAACGAGGGCCACACATAATTGAAGCTAAGGGCGAGAGTGAAGGGCTAGAGTCCGAAGGAGCTGTAGCGAGGATTCAAGCAGCAGTACTGGTCGCAATGAAAGGAAACGATGGGCAGTAGGAAGTGGTGGCCGAGGCTAAGTAATGTCGTGATTCAGGCTCGGCTTGGTCGTAGGGTGGAGGTTCCTGCAGCTCTCATGATTCAGAGTGAAGGACAGTAGGAAGTGATGAGCGAAGTTCAGTATGGAAGCCAGGAAATTGTTGAGGGACACCGGCAGCAAAGGATGAAGCATGAGGTTGTAAGCTTGAAGGTGAGGGATTGCGAGCAGAGAGGGAGTTGGTCAGAATGAGCTGTAAAACCTGAGTAGGAGGCCTGATGCACAGATCAGGCAGCCAGAAGAGTTAGAAGACAAGAACGTAGGGTAGGCCTATCGACTAAGAATTGTCACGACCATACTATTCAAAATCCAGTGGAGTGTATGCTGTCACATGACTGATTTGGGAGAAGTGACGGGGTGAAGAGGGTGAAGTGCTGCAAATGTTAGCGTGATAAGCTAGCTGAGTTGCATACCCAAAGAATCATAGTGGTTGGAATGGGTTAGAGAATCGCGGAGTTGGTGCAATAGTTGTGGGTTCTGCAATATTTTGAGTCTTCACTAATCATCTGCCTGCATGATGCAGCCATATGTGATTCATAACTGTGGCGAGGGACAGCTAGCTCGAAGATTGATGGTTACTGGTGACGAGTTAATGTTACCCAAGCTTCAAAGAAAGATGTTGAGGGGCAGCAGACAGCAAGGATGAGGCTTGAGGTTGTAAGCTTGAAGGTGAGGGATTGCTAGCAGAAGGGGCATTGGTCAGAATGAGCTGTGAAACCTGTGTAGGAGGCATGATGCAGACACAGATTAGAAAGCCAGAAGAGTTAGAATACATGAGTCTTGTTGACTAACCACCTGCCAGCATGGTGCAGCCATACGTGTTTCATAACCTATGGTGAGAGACAGCGAACTCGACGATTGAAGATTTGTGGTGATAGGTTAAGCTTAGCCAAGCTTCAAACAAAGAAGTTGAGGGGCTACAAGCAGCAAGGAAGAAGCCAGAGGAAGAGGGTGTTTAAGGGCAATTACATCCATTTTGGCATGCATGTTTGACTTTTGGATCACTTACACAATAACTAAACGAAAGAATTGTGGTAAGAATACATTACGTACGTCCGATACAACAATTTAATTACTGCATCACCAAAACACGAAACAGAGATCGCTGTTGTTTTGCTGGAACGTGCAAAAATGAATTCCAACAGATGGGACTGATCGATTTCAGCTCGCAGCCGAATAAGATAGCTGTGTTGACTGTGAGGAACTCAAGCATCCGACGGCCTTATCTGGAAGTCAGTCGGACGATTGAGCTCCTCACAGTCAACACAGTCTCAAGTCTCAATTGGCTGCGAGTCGACATCGAAGAGCTCCGTCTGTCGGCATTAATTCCTACGCGTTCCAGCAAATCAATGGCGATCTTCGCGTCATGTTTTGGTGACGCAGTAATTAAATTGTTGTACCGGATGTACGTAACATATTCTTACCGCAATTCTTGCGTTTAGTTATTGTGTAAGTGATCCAAAAGTCAAACATGCATATCAAAATGGATGTAATTGCCCTTTAAAAACTGAAGATGAAGAACCACTGATTTTCACAAGTATTGCAAATCAAACTAGATAATTTCCCCTGACCAGTGTAATCATCTTTTTTTAATACCATCACATTCCTTTGATTGATCAAGAAAGATACGCTTTCCGAACAGGGATGGGTGAGGTGGGAATGGCGTTGACAGAATGATACTTGAAACGCACACAACCCGAACGACTCATGTTACTTAGGCCAAGGGGTTTTTACTGTAACGATGAATACCTTGAATTTGCTCGGTTTTCGTGGTTAGAGGCCATCCTGATGAAGCGGATTTGACTTTTAGTGCTGACAATGTGATTCACTTGCTAAGACTTCAGTCACTGAGGGGTTCGAGACGTCGTGATGATTTATTTACAGCCGTTACGATGGGAGCCAAAGTCATAGGTGCGGAATGAGCGTCAGAATTGGCTGTAATGACGTTAGATAAGGGACAGCAAGCACGTCGATGAAGGTTTGTGTGCAGATACAGACGCAAGATGAAGAACAGCAGTCTTTGTTGTGTAGGCTAGCCGGGATGGTGGTTTTAAAACTACGCTAGTCCGGAAAAGCTGTAGTGTCGGAAGGTGAGGGAAAGCAGGCTTCTTAAACATGCTTCCCTTTGGCAATCGGTCCTGGTCGAGCTGGTCGAAGCTTGACGTAGAAGGTTGTTGGCAAATGATTGGAGGGTAGTTGTGCATGGTTTCTTGATGCACGGTAGATAGCTGGAAAGTCGGATGTGTGTGGACATAAAGGCTTCATGAGCACGTCCAGGGGATAGCGGCACTGCAAGAGGCATAAGCTGAGGCCTAATTGTGCCATCACTGGACGATCTCTGCTGCTGGTCGTTGCATTGCTTACTTCTTTCGTGCTTTTCTTGTTTTACACTTTACGTTGGTCTTTCCTCTCAGTTGGTGTGATACTTGGCAAATGAACATGAATATCTCAAAATATAAATACATGCATGTTACTCACAAACAAAATAATCTTACCCTAGTGTACATTTTACAGGATAGCCCCTTAGAAGCTGTTGAGAGTTTCTCTTTTTTAGGTGTTAAGAAAAACAACAAAACTGACACTGTCTGATCATATTGAAACTGTATGTGCAATGGCTAACAGAGAAAGATTTTTTCGTATAATTCTAAGTGATGCTTGTCCAAGGGTCCATGAAATTGTTTTCAATGCTGTAACTATGTCCAAATTAAATTACTGTGGAGCTGTTTGAGATGTGTATACCAAAAATCTGTGAGACTATCTCGAGAATGTTTTACGGAGGGCAGCTAGGATGATCAGTAGGAATTATTGTAGAGAAGCTTGTGTCACTAAGATGTGTAATAGCATGAATGAAAATCATTAGCTAAGTAGCGTAAAGACCACAGGCTGATATCTTTTATCGGGTGTTGCATCAATCTTGATCTGATACTTGATCCTGATAAATATTGTAAACTATCCGAATTTCTTGGTAAGCTAGACCATTCGATGAAGAGGTATGAATGTTGGAAAAATGTGTTTGCGGGATCATTTTTCCCACACACTATTATTGATTGGAACAAACTACCGAACGAGTTTATCACCTGCAGAAATAAAACTGCTTCTTCATCCAAAGTGATTTCCAACCGAAGAATTTTAGAACTTAGCCATACTATTTACGCATATTGTGATGTTAAGTTATTTGTTATATTTTGGTTGTTGTTGTAGTTTTTGTATTTTAGTGTACTTTACATTGATATTGCTTTTTGCCCTCTTGGGTGTTGCAATTATGTTATAAATAAATAAAAATTGCACTTGGGTGGTCTTTCTCTGGTATGTGCTCTGGCCTGTATCAGAGCTATATCAGAGCTAAGCCTTGCCATATAACATGCACTTACGTGGCTTCTCACGGGTGTGTGTGTGTGGGTGGGTTGGGGCATACCACAATGAAGCTTGATTACATAATTTACACTTAAGTGGTTTTTCACTGGTGTGTGAGTGGGTTGGGCTATATCACTATATAGCCCTACTACATAATTCGCACATAAGTTGCTTTTCACTGGTGCATGTGCAGGACTATACCTCTATGAAGCTTCACCATACAATTCGCACTTAAGTGGCTTTTAACTAGTGTGAATGTGCAGGACAATATTACTATAAAGCTTTGCCACACAGCGAGCACTTTACACGCCTTTCTCCAGTGTGTGCACTATTATTGTCCCATGTATTTATTTTTTATTTTTTATTTAGTACATTTGTTTGCAGTAGAATGCAAAAAAAGGTCAAAGGAAGGGCTATCGCCACTGATAGCTAGCTACAACATTAAAAGAATAAGATTTAAAATCTGGTCAAATATTTTGTAAGGTCAAGGCTGCGGAGCCCGCTTTTGAACAAAGCCACAGAGTTCACATTGATAACATTAGTTGGGAGACCATTCCAAACTTTAACAATGCAGTTAGAAAAAAAAATGTGCACTCTTGTGACAATCAGTTTAAGCCTATGTCGCTTTGTGATGCTCGTACTGCGAAGTTCGAAAAATTTTGAAGCATCAATTTCAACAAAGCCCTTAAGAATTGAGAAGGTTAATGTAAGGTCTGTGCGAAGGCGCCTCAACTCCAGTGATTCAAGTCTGGTAGCCAGGAGACGCTCCCTATAAGTAAGTTTGCCGAGACCTTTAAGTGATTTTGTAAATCGGCGTTGAACACTCTCAATACGGTCAATATCTTTTACAAGGTGAGGGGACCATATTGGGCTTGCATACTCCAACAATGGTCGAATACATACCTTAAATGCACAAATGAGGATATGTACATCCTCAGAAGTGAAACAACGTCTGATCATTGCTGTGCGCTTATTTGCTGAATTAACAATTTGCTGAATGTGGTGAGAGAATTTAAGGTCTGGGGTAAACCAAACACCAAGGGTTTTTAAAAAGGGTTCTATGTAAGTATTCATTAACGAATACGGGAATTGTACGTTAGATTTTCCAATGTATTGCACCTCGCATTTATGTGCTGCAATAGGAAGTTGCCATAATAAGGACTAGTTAGATATATTTAATAGCTCATTTTTTAGGAGTTGATGTTCCTGTGGTGTCGTAGAAGGGCCGTACGTTTTGATATCATCGGCGTACTTGGTCAGGGTCCACTCAGATGACGTACATGTAAGATCATTGATATATATTATGAACAAGACTGGACCTAGAATAGCACCTTGGGGTCACCGCTTTTTACGGGCATCAGGTTTGACGCAGTAGAGCCTATTATAACTTGATGAGTGCAATTGAAAAGAAAATCTCCAATCCAATTTAGTACACAACTCGATATACCCACATGTTTTAGTTTAGTGATTAATTTAGAGTGAACGACTGATTCGAATGCCTTAGAAAAGTCAATGAAAACAACATCTGTTGGAATACCTTTGTCCACTGACGATGTCCAATCCTCAAGCGCAGAAAGCAATTGTAATGTTGTAGAACGCCGTGGGACGAACACAAATTGGTCATTGGAAATTGCAGCGTTTTCATCCAGAAAAGAGTCCATGTGGTTTCTGATAATGCGCTCCATAACCTTGCACGGCATACAGGTGAGTGCAATCGGTCGGTAGTTTTTAGGGTCCGAGGTATTCCCGTTTTTGAAAATGTGGATTACTCGAGCGGATTTCCACACATTAGGCAAAGCCCCCTTGGTGAAAGACAGATCGAAAATAATGGAAAGTGGTATAGAGATTTCACTGGCAATCTCTTTATAGAATGAGGCAGAGAAACCATCATTGCCAATAGAATTATTAGATTTTATTCTTTAAATTATTTTGTAGACAGCTAAGGGAGTGAAAACCACATCAGAGGAGTGAACCTTTTCACTGGCTTCAGAAAATGGCGGTAATATCACGTTATCAGATATGAAATTAGAAGAAAACGTGCGAATTAGTGCATTTGATTTTTCTGTTTCACTAAGCAACAGTAAGTTGTTAACTTTTAAAGGGGGGATAGGACGGAACTTATGTGTTTTCTGTTTTACGAATTTAAAAAGGTCCGACAAGGAACCACCTTTAATTACCTTTGTTTCCTCAGCTTGTGCCAGTCTGTTTACCATGGCTGTATACACAATACGGCAATCTGAATATTTGTTTTTAGTTTCATTGTTAGGGTTTTTATGTTGTGCACGCCAACTTTAAAGTTTTTTCTTTCTTAATTTGCGGAGAACAGCTGGAGTTTTTTAAAGTCAGTTGTGCAGTGGAATGAAATTGGTACAACAGGTGACATCATCTTGGGGAATGGCGTGAATGCGACTCCAAGCCATACGTACAGTATTGGACAATGAAATTTAGACAGAAAAGTGTTAGCTTCTCTGCTACGCTCCTTTTTGGATTTCTTCCACCAGAGCGTGAATGGCTGCGAAAGTTCGATTGTTTTAAGGTATTGGTTTCAGAAATGTCGAATATGCATATTTCATGTTGCAGGTTGGAGAATGATGAACTGTTACGACGATTAATTACGACAATAAGTCCGTTTTGGCTGTTGGAAACTCTAGGATGACGAGTCCACTTCTCGCGTACGGGTAGACACGTTCGAAAAACGTAATGACTTGCAGACTGAGTTTTAATAATTTAGTCTGGATAGGACAAGGCTTGGTGTGGTTTAAACATTGGCGTAATGAACTTTTGTCTTTCGTGGGTGCAAGAAAATAGTATTCATGATTTTACTTTGGGAACTAACATTCACCAACAAAATGCAATCTGCAAATGAAAATTCCAGAAACATTGGGCTTAGTTTTCTTTTTTCCTTTAATTATTGACAGAACCAGTGGCGGAATCATTGACGGGGGAAAGGAGGAGGCTGGGGGAAATCCCCACCTCAAACCAACCAAAAATTAAAAAAAAGGGGTTGGGGCTTGCATTCGTTGAAGTCAAATTCACAACGCGCAAGTTGATCTTGGAAACCTTTTATGCGACGTTGAATTGTCCCATGTTTTGTGACCCGATTGGCGAGAAACGGTCAGTTCCAAACTTTATCTTTGATTCCTACACCGACGATATATACTGATGCAACCTCTCAATGGAAGGGGGCACGGAATACAAGGTCACAAAAACATCAGCATGGTCGTATTCGTTCAACCAGATCAGTTTACAGTTTCCTAATGATGTAAATCTTCAGTTCAACTTCATTCAACGTACAGTTAGAAGTAGCGCGTTATCTGATCGATTCGAACCTCTAACTTTCGTTCTTGTTCGATGAAAATATTCAACTTAGGAGCTCATTTTACCGCGCGTGGCATTAGGGAGGGTGCTGAGTAGGGTGGGGAGAATAAACATTGTAAAACCTATACTAATCACAGCTGCCGGCAACACACTGCCACAAAATGAAACTTCGGATGTGGATTAGACTAAAGTAAAGACTGAAAAAAAAGTCAAGGAATAAAGAAGCTGCGAAAAAAAAAGGCCACGGAAATAATCGAAGGAAACTGTTTACTGTTTTTTTTAATATGTTGGGTTGAGGAGGGGAGGGGGATTGAAGCTTAATGGCGCGTCGACAACTAGGTCATTAGTGCCAACCTCAGTCACAGTGCAGTAGTCTCGGTTGTCACTGCACCACGCATTAGAGATACTACACAAACCTAGATTATGTGTGAAAATTTCACTAGGGAAACTGTTTTTTCCTTTGGCTATTTTCCTCGGATTGTTTTCCTTCGGCGTTACCTGCGACGTTTTTAATTTACTTTTTTATGTTCACAGCATTTCGTTCATTGGCTCTCTACTGTCCATTCCTTTTTCTGGGCTTTCATTCTGCGGAAATCTTTCTCTTTGATTTTTTCTTGTTTGTCTGTTTTTTCTTTCTTTCATTGGCTGTTTTTCTAGGTTTCTTTTCCCTAGGCTTGTCTTTCCTCGGCTTTTTTATTCCTAAATTCAATGTTTCTTGAATGCATTTCTTTAAACTAAAACCAAAAAATTGACTTTCAAATCGACTTTAAAAAAAAATCAATTTTAAAACTGTAGCTCTATTTATATTTTTAACTAATGGAGTAATACTTTTAAAGTCAATTGAATACTTTACAGAAAGGTTTTGTCACGCATAATGCTACTTTTTTCCTGAGACTGTAAACAAGCCAACATATTTTCTTGGCCTATCCAGATTCCATAAATAGAGATTTGCAGTTTGTGTGATTGACTGACTTCATTCTGTGTTCAACAAATTTAATTTTTTTCAGTTGCCAATGCAGACACAGTATTGTATATGTTTTGTGAGTATTAATATTTGTTTATTGAATTTAATAACTTTGTAATATTTAAGGATTTCCCATAACCTGGTATGATTATTCGATGTAGACTTGTAGTTGCCCATTATCAACTGTCTAAATTTCATTGTCCAATACTGTACATCAATCATTTTGAGCGCTTACCAGTTAATGCAGCATAAATTGGATCGTAGAGAGTAAAAATTTAAGTGGTGTTTATAATGCAGTGTATGTTTTTGGAAAGATATCCAATGATATTTGAATGTATTTTAAAGAGGAGCATGGTTGTGATCGCTAACCCAAAATGACCCCCACCATTACATCAATAACCGTACGGTCGTTATCGACCAGAATAAGTTCAAGAATGGCTCGTCGCCTGGTAGGTTCCTTGACTAATTGGGAAAGGCCCAACTCAAAAATAAGGTCTAGAAAAATTCGATGAGTTGCATCAGTCTGTAAAGGATGCCCAATAGAAGAAGACTGGTTAAAATCCCCAACTGTTAAGTTAGTATTGCTGCATTGTATATTTTTTTCTAATATAAGAGTACATTGACATGACCAGGGATGCATTGTACCATCTGGAAAATAAGCCATAAGCAAATTTATATTAAAATCAGTAAAGGTGATGCACATAGCCTCTATAGCTTGCTATGTTGGTAATTGTATAATTGATATCTTGTTTGAGAGCCAACATGATGCCACCACCTCCGAACCCTAGGTAACGCCTCACTAAGACATAAGGTAAGTGACCAATTAGCATAGCATCAGTAATGGAGTCACTTAACCAAGTTTCTGTAACAATAACAAGATCATAAGATCCCTGACCAAGTTCAAAAGCAAACTCTGCTACCTTGTTACATAGACTCTGAGCATTAAAACAAAGACAATTAAAGTTACCAATGTGAACATTTTGACGAACTTGCAGAAAATCACCAGATGAAGAATAATGCACACGGGGAGGGACACCAATACACACGTTTTGACGAACATCACGCCCATTATAACTGATCAGTTTTCCGGACTTTCACAGACTAAAATGTCAGAGTCCACCCACTGGAAGGCCTGCATAATAGCTCCAACAAGACAGTTCTTACCAGACACCGAGAGGTGAATCCTATCAGCCGCTAACAAGCTCCTTCGAGCAGTAATGGTATTCCAAATAGAAATGAACTAAACACCTTCGGATGTTCATAGGGCCTTAATGTGACCGTTACATGATACCAGATATGATTCCAATGACTTCCATGCACTTTGATTAACCCACTGTAGGAATAAGGCCACTATACCTATATCAATCTCTGGTCTTACTGACTTGATGCATTTGGTGATATGTGCTAGACATAATACCATTCCTTGTGGAGTATCCAACCCAATATGGTTTGTACCAACACACAAAACCACATGAGAAATATCAGTGTGTGAAGCCAAAATTTCTGATACAAAAGTGCAATGTGTTCGATGTGGGCTCCAGGGATACAGTAAGTGCGTGAGTTAAGCAAGTTCTGTGAAAACATTTTTACTTGCCGGACCTGAGAATCACAAATAATGATGGTGGATTGGCTAGAAATGGAAAGGCCGGATTGAAAGGCCGGAGTATCACTGGTCTGTATCGTGATACTCCAAACACACAAGGCTTTACTTTTTCTCATACGTAACATTTGTATGCTGCCTTCTCTAAGGGACTCGCTTATTATCGTCTGTTTCTTTGCATTTTCTTGGCAGTGCTTGGTAAACGGGGGTCTTTCTTAGGGACGCAACTATTATTGTTTCTGCTCAATATTTGCTTGAGTATATTGAGTAGATTAGCGGAGCAATGTTTACGCAAATGAAAACAGAAAAAAAGCAAAAGTCTAAGTCTGATCTAACGTCAATTTCCGCACATCAATTTATTTGTTTGGTGCACAGTTCGTTCACGCATATGTTCAAAATATACAGTTTTACTTATGTTTTCAAGATCTACTATAATTGTCTATAAATACTAGACTCTATACTAGTCCTTCAGTACTCGTTTTATGGCATGGCAGATCTACTACACTGGATATTCAACATTGGGTTCGTAACAAATAACAAATGTTATTGTATGTTGCTCTGTTGGCAACAGCTGTGGAGTTTCCAAGAATTGGCCCCCAGTTCTAAGAAGCGTTAGCTGGCTATCGCTTGTTTGATTGTCTGAATGGTTCATCTAGCAGCCGCAAATGGTGCCACAGTTATAGTGCACATGTGAAGTTATCGTGGCAGCACGACAGCACTTGCTAAAAGAACGTCCCCTAACGACTCATTCGTTCAAGCTTCTACCTTAAACACTCTAATTATTACACGGTTCTTAGTGCTACAGGCGTCAATGAGGTGAGAACTTTTTAATTTTTTAAAAACTGATACAGGTATCGCAACAGGCTTCATTCTTGAATATACTGAAAAGTAGTTAAAAATAGGTTATTCTTTCTCAGCAACTATCACACTTAAAATATTTTTCTATCTACACAAACTAGAAAGATAATCAAACAACGAAAGCAGAACAACAATTTCTTGGTTTATCTACAGGATCATAGAGGTATTCTTCCCTACTTCACATTTTATGGCTTTACGGTATAAATTCTGAGAAGCAAGGGTCTTCTTTTCACCCTACCAACAGTCAGTTTACATATACTGAACGCAATTTACGCATTGTTGGCTATTACACTTTTTGTGGGTTCCATTCTATTTTTCCTGCCATTTTACTTGTTGCCATCATTTACCAGGATAAAACATAATCTTTATTTTCCAACAATTTTTTTCTTCTAAAGAAAAAATGCACGAAATCATATTCCAGATTACTGTTGTGTATTCGTTTACCATTCAATGGCTATGCTTGCTGGCAGTGCTGTTATGAACATGGCGATAAAATATACTCCGATAGTTGTATACAAGACATATACCTGACTATTCTTGTTTCACAGTCTAATAAAGACATACTGAAGAAGTAGCATCTGTTTTGACAAGTTTTGAGTGTCGTAAAGGTAGCAATCGAATCATACGGGTATTTTATAACCAACACACTAAAATACATTTATGAGAACATCGGGGTAAAAACATAGAAAATTTTAACAAAATACTTACACACTGAGTGACGCATAATTATCCTATTAATTTTCCAACCATTAGGACAAGCGTTACAATGGCTATGACCACGAAAAATTGAATCTTCATTCCTGCTGAAGATAAAGGTGACTTAAGGCATTTAGGTGTTTTTTTTTTTTTGCAATGAAGAAATGTTTACAAAACTGAGAGTCGGTATTTATTCAAGGATTTTAATAAAACAACATAAAAATAATACAGCCACAATGAGAAATAGGAACAATAACTTTGAACGTACGTCATCACAGAACTTTCCTTTGCAATGCTTCTTCAGCGTAGTTTACTTTCCCTAATGAGTTTTGTCCATAACTTATTTTTCAATCGTCTATACCTTTGTTGTTTCACCAAAGACCGCATGTAAGTCCTGAGCAAGAACTTCTACATTAAAAGTCAAACTTTGAAATCCTATTGTTTTGCACGGAATTGACATAGACTAAAGAAATGCATAATGCGGTAAATATTTAATGAGAACAATCGAAGCGTTCGACGTTCGTCAGATGGACATTCCTTGTTGTTCTTGTTTTTTTTTTTTTCTGGGACTCTTTGCTCCTAGCTGGAGACCGAACCAATGAACCGATTTTCAAGTTCTATAGCTTAAAACACAGGAATCCAAAAGGTCTGCAGCCTTTTGAATACTATTTTAAAGTGAATACAATATTCTAGTAACGGAACATAAAATAGGCTCGAAAGTTTGCTGTCATCTAGAGATTGAACAAAGGATCCGATTTTCAATTTTCACAGCTTTAAATATAGGTACTATCAACGATCAGGGCCCTTTGAACGTGATTTTAAAGTGACGGCCGTTTTCTCGTCGGCAGAGCATTTATTATTGTAGGAGAAAACATAATACACAAATTCTAGTAAATCAAGCTAAAAGCATAAAATTTGGTACACAAGTCTTTATTAGCAGTACAAAGCGACTCAGCCTTGGAGTCTCTACGAAATATCCCAAGGGCCTGCCAGTCGTCCTCTCCCCAGCACCGCCTACCAAAGGCTTGGCCAACAAATTCTTGCAGATCAAGCCAAAAATGTGAAATTTGGTACACAAATCATTCTTAGCAGTAGAAATAAAACCAGATATGGAACCCCTTAAATGCCAAGAGGATCCCCATCGCCCTCTATGCCCCCCAAAACCCACAAATTATTGCAAATCAAGCTAAAAGTATTAAAATTCGTAGATAAGTCATTGCAGTACAAATCAAACTAGCTCTGGAACTCCAGTGATATCCCCATGGCCTCTCAAAACGCCCCTATTCCCACTCCATGAAGCTAATACCGGAAAATTTCTTGTTGACCTTTGTTAAAAGAATGCGTTGTGACACTCCAGTGATTCTCAGCAGTAGAAATCTACCCAACCTTGGATCCCCATGAATTACCAGCTAAGCCTTCCTCCACCCTGTGCACCCCCACGAAGCATCGATAACGAACAAATGCTTGCTGAACGTACAAAAACATGCATTGTAGCACTAAATCGAACTGCATACAAAACCCCATGCGATACGCCCAACGAACCCCGGTGATTCAATTCAAAATTTAGTACAATCAGCAAGAAAAATTTGTTGGTCAATAAACTCATATAGATGAGTGTGGTTGAGGAATAGGAAGGGGCATTAGGGTGTATCTCGAGGGGTACCATAGTTAGTTCGATTTATAAGCTAAAAATGTGCATGTGTACCATGTTTCATGGCTTTTCACTCGATGTGCATGATTGACCAAACTCTGGCCCGCAACAGCTATACTACACGTGGAGATCGAACCAATGGACCGATGCTGAACTTTCAATACTGAAAGTGTAGGTATGACTACGTCACATTAACACTCTATTTTAATGTGATTACAATTGATGTTGTTGGGAATATTTTGTTCTCACCTAGCGATCGAACCAAAGAACCAATTTTCATTTTCTATAGATTAAAATCCAGTATTAGACAGGCATCCTTATATCAGTTATTTTAACGTAATTGCAATATTCTTTTCTTTGTCATTCTTGCTAAAACAAAAAAAAAATAATCGATGTTAGTATTAAAAACACTTAAGAGTATAAAATACGGATGTAAGCTAAAAAAAACTTAAAGATCTAAACAACAGACACCAACAAAATACATGGAAGCCATCAGCGTAGCATGAATACGTGTAAAAAAGCTCCAGCATGTTTTTTGGCTCGCTGGAGATTCTTTTACACGTATTAGTGCGACGCTGATAGCTTTCATGTTTCTTTTTAATATAGTTTCCTTTAAAGCTTTAAGTTTTTTTAAGGTTACATCCATATTTTATATGCTTAAGCATATTTTAGCACTAATCTTCATGTTTTTGAGACAATGTGCCCAATAACATTCCCGTTCAAATGTACTAGAGAAATTCAAACAATTGAACTTTGCTAATAACTAGTGAATAAGGGACAAGAGTATTTCAGACTTGGAGATTTTTGTTGCTTGGTATACAAAAAGGAATTCTGCTTGTTGAGATGGAATTCGTATTCTTCCATCAGAATGTAATAACAGTTAGCATTTTTTTAATGAAATGAAGTTTGTTGTGTAGTTGGAAAATACAAATATTAAACCCATCAGCTACAAAGTACCACAGCGAGGGTTGCCAAGTTGCCCAATCACAGGAAAAAAGGTCAATCTTCCCTCAAATCCTAGAAGATATAAGATCAAATAAGGTTGCTGACCACTGACCCATAGTTCGCAGAGGTAGATGTGTATATTTATGATGGCCTTAAACTCACATAATCAGCTACTAAGTCAAATGGCAAATATCCAATAATTACTGTGTTATATAAACTTTTTTGAACCCCATGATCGTTGTGAAAAGTTTCAAACACTAATTATGATACAATCACTGTTCAAAATAAATGAAGTTTTGCAAAATGACATTTTGTGCGTTCAAATATTATAAAATATAGCTCATAAATAGGTAGTTAAATCAGCATTCAAGCAAAAATAACGTTTAAAGGCGACTCAACAATAATTTGAAAATTGTTTTAGAAGTACCATCTGAATATCCTTTTTTGGGGGTCATTTTCAGGAAATAACTTGGATTATCACGTAATTCAATATGATATTTCTCGAATTTGACAATTTTGAAGAAATTTTAGACTGAATATTTTTTGTAAACAGCTTGCGTTTAGATGCCGTTGTTGGTTTCCATCTTGAATGTTTACGAAACTTGGCTTCGGATAATTATTTGTATCCGTTTAGGTTCGAAATGTGAACGGTATCGAAATACTAAGACAAAATTGGTTTGCCACCTTTTTTAGCTGCAGTTATGAATTTCTTCAACAGTGAAAAATACATGCATGTGCGAAGATTGGCTTGAGCTCAAAGCATAATATAACCAAATTTGATTCGAATCAGTTGACAAAGTCCGAATTTATTGAAATAGAACTGGTCGAACTCATTTCTTGGACATCACTATGGATTTGTACAATCGGTGGTAAGGACCTTTCTTGAAGAAATCATAATTCGAGTTATATTCCTACTGAGTTTTTTTGTTCAATCAGGCGAACTGTTTGGGAAGTATAGAGATAAACAGGTTTTTGGGAGATGTT
Organism: Lithobius niger; assembly: GCA_023313725.1. Taxonomy (NCBI): domain Eukaryota; kingdom Metazoa; phylum Arthropoda; class Chilopoda; order Lithobiomorpha; family Lithobiidae; genus Lithobius; species Lithobius niger. The sequence goes on from JAHWFP010230730.1 coordinate 134,800, forward strand.
TCAGGCTGCCATCTTGGATTTTTTAAACAATTGTTTATGAAGTTGTTTGATGAAGATGTAATCATGAACGTTGTCCCTAACCAGTTAATGTTTAATGTGATGAACAGCAAGTTTGTTGCCTGCTGAAAGCAGTATTTTGGCCGTTATTTAGAGCTGCTGTCATGGATTTTCACAAAATTTGAATAGGGCCTTTTTAACGTACGTTTTGCACGAAAGTAAATGTGGACAATAGTTCAAAAAACATCCACATAGGGTCAGGGCTCTGTACAGGTGGTGGAACAAAGGGTAGAATTGTATTGAAGACTCCTTCTTCATACCCCTCCAGGTTTTCTATAATATCATAACAGATCACCTGGTGAAACAATTCGTACCTGTTGTTTTCAATACATGATCTAGACATGTCTTTAGCAGACAAAGCTATTTATTGTAGGCGATTTAATAGCTTCATTTTGATTTTATTCGGAGTTTGGAGCGAGACTTTCAGTCGCACGTGGGTTCGTGTGTAAAACGATTGTCTCAATTCCTCATTCACATAGTGTAGTCATATTTGGCTTGGCTTTGTGAGTTATTTCCTTCAGCAGTATTTTATTTTGTTGGTGTGACTCAAACAGGAAGTCGTGTCATGCACGAGTTTCCTCTGACCAAAGGTTGGTGCACCAACTTCCTTGTCCGTTCTATGATTGTTTCAATTGTCTATTTTACAGTCATCGCTAGTGTGAGCTCGTCATTCGATAAAGGAAAAATGCTTCCATTCCTTTATTACTATTCTTTCTATCGAGCACGGACGTATTCTTCTAGGGATAAACTGACAATAACTGTTTCAAGAGGATGTTTCCAAAAATTACAATTGCAAACAACATATATCTTCTTCTTGTTTTTAGATTCATTTTCTATTTTTTATGTTGTAGATTACGTTGTTAAAATCAAGAGTCGATGAAGTAAGAAAGATGTATATCAGTCTGTTAATTGTACGTTACGAGAATTTGTAGTTTGGCAAACTCACATTACAAATTGAATAACATTATCCTAACAGGCATTCATTCAAAAAGCTGCAAAGCCATAAATATGTATGACATATTACCAGCACAAATTTTAAGCGACAGGCCCAATGTTCATCTTTGGTGTCACTTCTTTGTAATACCACAGCTCACATAGTTGTTTTTGTGGCAACTTTCATGGGCATTTTTATTCCTTTTACCCTTACATCCTTCTTATTTCACTCAATGTTTTCCCATTATGGACATTGATTTTTGCTTAAAAAAAGAGTCCATTTAAGTTGTTTTCCTATTTTGTATTTTAGATAGAGTGGTTGTTCCTGAAAAGCTTCACAAAAATTATGTAAGTGGCAAATGGTGAGACGTAGTGGGGGTTTCAATCTAACTTGAATGCACTGAATTCGAATCTAACTGGTGGCAAGTCAAAATTCTCTTTCTTAGCATGCAATTCAAGATGGCATCCAAAAATGGCAGCCAGAACACAGTTTTTGTTTGCAGCATCTAAACCATTCAACCGACTGAAAATAAGCAGCTTACTTACTATGTTTAGAGTAAAATTACCTTCAAAAATGGTCCCATTTGTAGCTTTGTCTAAATTTAACGTTTCTGACCGAAATTCGTCATTTTGTTCCATAATGTCAGCTACTCTCTAGTAAGAGGCTATTCCACTCGGTGTGGAGCAAGCAAACCGAGCATTGTGCAGCCCATAACAGACATCCATTTGCATAAGGGTAATTTCCTACAACCTTCCGTCTTTCCGAAAAGTATGCTGTAAAAAATGACAATCATCCGGATTATGGGTCATTCATGTACTGCAAATGGGCATTTGGATGAAAATTTAGGAGTATCGGTTCAAAAGAAAATTGTGATTGAATGGCCTCCAGTGGCCTTATACGGTATGGGATCAAAGAAAGGCAATTTGTTTGACAAAAATCCCTCGAACAATCTTGAAGGTAAAGTGTAAAGTAGCATGCAACCTGCGCTGTTCCAAGGATTCCAGGCCAACCGTGGAAAGTTTCTCACTAAAATGCAAGACGCATAAGCCTTTGTATACTTTCGCAACCCTTTGTAACCAATCGTAACCTTTTGTAAACTTCCACGGTATTCCTCAATGGTGTCAATGTCACCTGAGAATGATGGGTACTACTCTTGATTCTCTTCCTATAGAAAACAAAATTTATGGCAGATTACCATTCATAACTAGTTATTCGTTTGGTTTTTGGATGGTATTTTCGACTACTGTACAGGTTAAGCATAGGAAAACCAACAACTTCAAGTGGGTTCTGCCGACAAACACGAGTGGCGTACCCACGAGATATTTTTGGCAGACCTCAGAGAATCCGTTAGTTATCCTGCTTATAGCAACCGATTATTGTTCGAGTCATGGCTGCAACAAAGAAGAAATCATGCTGACGTTCTTTACCTCAGAAGTTTGTCAAGGCAGCTGGGAGTACAATAATGTTTATACGAAGACACCATTGTTATTGTTTGTTTAGTTAGGGTTTCTGTACTTGTGATTAGGAATTGTAATTCAATTTAGAAGTGCCCCATCACTGTTAATGCCTCAGTCACTTAACAACGAATAGCTCCTTCTGACAACTTATCGTAAAAAAAATTATAAGAGAACTTGTTTGAAAAGGCTGTTCGGCGTTGATTTTCCGTAGTAGGAATGATAACGACTAACCAAGGTATTCCTTGTTGTGCTATAAACAGATGCTTTCGGAGTCTTGAACAGTGATGTGTTAGACAATACACTTATAATTAGTAGGATGATCCAGTAAATGTTTTGTAACTAACAGAGATAACGAAATAATGTTGGCAGTCTTACTAACATATCATAGAGGGAAAGAATCACTTTTAACAATGGACTAAACGACTCGCAACACTCACTACTGGTCTCAGTCTGCATTATCATCTTATTTTTGTTGTATTCCGCGTTAATATTAGACTATTACATAAATTTTCAGTTCCTCAGTGATAAGAATATGTCATTTCTGTGTTCCTATTCTGCTTGCTGTATTATAACATA